>JAJEJO010004682.1:0-42180 GCA_020662805.1 Glaucomys volans
AAGAAGCATCAGCTACAGAGGGAATTTCTTCAAGCAACACATTTCTAAGCATTCCCATGTGTAACACTTATCATTGAAAAGCAGGACTTAAATAAGTCTTGCATCATTAATGTGCTTGGATTACCCAACAAGTAATAATGGAAGTGGAAGTCTTATAATCAGAAACTATATTTTTTTTCTTTCTTTGAGTGAGTCAAATTTTAGTAACTGTGTTGTTTTGGAATAAAAAAAAGTGTTAGTGAGTGAAAGTGTCATAATTTTGAAATCTAATTTTCTTTTTTTATTTTTACAGACTACATTTTGATTCATTGCACACAAATGGGGTACATCTTTTTGTTTCTATGGTTGTGCATGATGTAGATTCATACCATTTTTGTAATCATACATGTACATTGGGTAATGATGTCTGTCTTATTCCACCATTTTCAACCCCCCCTCATTTCCCTCTACGTAATCTAAAGTTCCTCCATTCTTCTTTCACCTCCCATCCCTAGCCCCATTATATATCATCATCCACTTATCAGGGAAAACATTTGGCCTTTGGTTTGTTGCACTTGGCTTATTTCACTTAGCATGATATTCTCCAATTCCATCCATTTATCTGCAAATGCCATAATATTAATCTTCTTTATGGCTGAATAATATTCCATTGTGTATATATACCACAGTTTCTTTAGCTATTCATCTGTTGAAGGGCATCTCAGTTGGTTACACAGTCTAGCTATTGTGAATTGAGCTGCTATAAACATTGATGTTGGCTGTGTTACTTTAGGATGCTAATTTTAAGTCCTTTGGGTATAAACCAAGGAGTGGGATAACTGGGTCAAAAGGTGGGTCCATTCCATGTTTTCTGAGGATTCTCCACACTGCTTTCCAGAGTGGCTGCACCAATTTGCAACTCTACCAGCAATGTAAAAGTGTGCCTTTTCCCCCACATCCACGCCAACATCTATTATTGTTTGTGTTCTTGATAATAGCCATTCTAATTAGAGTAAGATGAAATCTTAGGGTTGTTTTAATTTGCATTTCTCTAATTACTAGAGATGTTGAACACTTTTTCATGTATCTATTAATCACCTGTATATCTTCTTCTGTAAAGTGTCTGTCCGGTTCCTTGGCCCATTTATTGATTGGGTTCTAAGATTAGTCCTATGTATGGTACTAAATTACATATTCTTCACTGTGCCATAAACCCTTTGAATGAAACAAAATATTTTATTTTGATTTTCACAATTCTGGTATTCTCTATCTTTAAGAAGTAGTCTATAAATATATTCTTATATGTTATTAATCAGAGATTTCCTCTAAACAGGGTGGTTTTCAAAGGGAGGTCAGTTATTATAAGACTTTCCATTGCTGGTTAATCCAGAGTGTTTCTATTACTACAGCTTATTGTTCAGAGTAACTTTGTTAATGTTTATAATATGTGGCTTGGAATGCCCTGTTCCTCAAGATGAACTCACTGAAACTCTTGACTTGGCAGCCAGCTGCTTTTTAAAAGTAATGTACCAACAAGATAAGAATAATTAGCTTAAATATTTATTTGAAACCTCTCCAAAATAATTACTTACAAGTCTCAAACCAAAATAACAAAATTTGCAGAGTAGTAACAGATACACTTTGCTCTCATACATTTACTGAAGATAAAGAACAGAAAACATGTATTGGTCTTGATAGCTATAACTGTTGTTTAGAATGTTTTAGAATTTATGTCTTAAGCCTTGATGTGCATTTCTATTCTCTAAAGGAAGTTTTATTTTGCTTTCAGGCTTTTAAAAAGTATGTTCAGGGCAAAGAAAGGATGGCCCGATTTTTCAACAATTAGAATGAAGAGCGCCTCTATGATGATCCCTGATGAATGTTAGCTTGTAGAAAATATATTAAAGATGTTACCAGGAATTTACCTGCAGTATTTAAGAACCTGGGTTTATAGTTACAAATTTTAATTCAAACATTCCTTCCCCACTTTTCTAAAGCATACCTGTCTTTGTTTGTTTTGTGCTGCTAGAGCAAAAGACTGTGTAATTTACAAATATTGAGATTTATTTCTTACAGTTCTGGAGGCTAGAAGCCTCATCTCAAGGCCTGCATCTGGTGAAGGCCTTCTTACTGTGTCATCCCTGGTGGAAGATGGAGAGACGAGAGCACACACAAAGAGGCTGAACTCATTTCTCTCATCAGGAACCCACTCCTACTATTATTAATGCTCCTGTGATAACAGCGTTAATCCATTTATGAAGACAAAGTCCATATGACCTACCCATCCCTTAAAGTTCAACACACTTATTTTGGGGATCTAGTTTCATTTCATGAATTCAAACCACAGGAATGCCAAATTTAATCATGTTTGTGCAGCATGCAGTTTACAAGACTGATGCTATGTTATGCTCCAAAATTCTGTTCTGAGAAATTGCCTGGAAATTCATGTTGTCTTCTTTTTCAACATCCAGGAAGATCTTGGAAGGATTGAAAAACATGCCATAGAGAGGGGTCACGAAGAGTCACTGCTATCATGAAAATGTTGGCAAATAATGAACAGTATTCAGTGTCTAACTGAATAAAACAATTCTGTCTTTCACTGCCCTTCACCCTTTTATATCTGGGTAAAACATCAAGATGTGAGTAGGGATTTCATGGAGTAAGTAAAAGGAATATAAATAGTATTCACCCTTCTGTTTACAGTGGTGTTCACATGGAGGTGTTTAACTAGAAGGGTGCAACCAAGGTTCAGATTCACTTGGTTTATTAGGGCCTCTTTGACCTTGAAGAGTTAGACTGAATCAGAGCAGATTTCAGGGAAAGGAAATGAAGAGCAGGTAGCTTGTCTTGCCCATTGGTCCCAGGATGGAGGAATTAGAGGAGTTATGATATTTCCTTGTTATTCCTTGATATTTCATAATTAGTAAGGGAAGAAACAGACCAGTGATGAGACAAAGGCTAGTGTTGATTTAGTAGCAGGAACCTCAGTTAGTAGCCTGCATTGGCCATAGCAGTTGCAGTCCGACATCCAGCAAGTCCTATTTTAACAATGAGTCAGAGGTTCAACTGAGTCAAATGAATTTGTGCTTTAAATTCTGTTGGATGTAGGAGGTAAAAAAGAAGGAAGTTTCCAGAATTTTTCTGCCACACTAAAAATCTCAGGATGACTGAAAGTGTAGCTTAGTGGTAGAACATTTGTCTACCATGTGTGAGGCCCTGGGTACAATCCCCAGCACTGAAATAAGTAAATAATCAAATGAACAAACAAACAAATAAATAGAAATAAAAGTCTTTTCACATAAGACAATCCTTCCCCTCAAAAATTGTAATATACATATACCATGTACATTTCCTAGGATGGTATTCCTCTATTGTTACATTTAAGGTAACTTAACTTACTGTGTAAAGTTTTTACATAGAAAATTTTAAAAAATTTAATCTGAAAATTAACAATTACAATTTATTTAGTGTATTGTCTTCCTTTTGAAATATTTGGGAAACAAAAATGAGAATAATCATATATAAATTATGTTTAAATTCCATGTAACTTGTATTGATTTGAGCAATCATGTTTGTATAGTTTTATAATTGACACACGTCTGTGTTTAGTTATTTTTAGCTTCATTTTATGACTTTAAATTAGGTAATTGTTTGGAGAAACCAGGACAATGATGAACAATCTAGATCTTCTGTTTCTGCCTAATGTTCCCTTCACCACACCAAGCTAACAGAGGTGGAGAGCGAACAACTTTTAGCCTTACCAGGGATTTGGAATTAAACAGAAAATAGCTCTGTAGGAAGTCTCTAAGAACAGACTCTGATCCCACTTACCAGTCTTTTGGAGATAGCCTTTGCTTCCTAGTGGAAGAAGGGTCTGTCGAGCCATGCATGGCTAGATTGTTCTCTTCCTAGGACACCAGGAGAACAGCTTACTAGGGGGCAATGGTTTACAATGGTCTGTGGTCTCTCAGTGAAACTGACTCTTTTGCTTGTTTTGTTGCTATTGCATTGCATTTGAGAAAGAGTATTTTTACTTCCATGTCATTCCTGTCATTTTCTCTCTCTTTGGAATAGACCTTCCCAGTATGAAATAAAAAGTCTTCATTCTCTTTTCATGACTGCTTCATATTAGTTATCTGTTCTAAACTGAAGCTACTTGTATAACCAACTCCAAGTATTTTCTTGGTAGTCAATTATATCCTAGTCATATGATACTAGAATCTATGGGAACTTACTTTGTTCTTAGACAAAAATTTTCTTGGATTGTGTCTATTTATGAAATTTAGATTCTTTGAACTCTTTAGCCTTCTGGAACCATCCCCCAACAATGGAAATTATTGGATATTTTTATGACTAAAAGATTGTGGAAACAGGGAAGTTCTCACTACAATTTCTATAATGTTTCAAAATTTAGAGAAGTACAAATTTTCCATGCTAATAATATATTCCTGCTTTAGGAAAGAAAGGTTACTGGACATCTGTTGCTATCTCCTTGCATTCAGAAATGTACTGCCTACTATGTGTACACCACCACAGAGGACTGTCCTTAGAAAGTTTACAGAAGCACAAAAGAATGAGAACAATTTATTTTTGATAAACTGTTTGATTTATAATTTTTACAAAAATATATCTAAGGGATTTCCAGGGAATAGTTCAACTGGATATGAAATTGGAAGCAGACTATGTTTCATAGAGGAAGCAATGGTAGGATTCATAGGAGAGGAAAAGTACTTGATATTTGGACAACAAAGTTAATATGGCCTGAATATAGGTGTACACAGGTAGGTCTGGGTTGACAAAAGAATTGAGGATAAGTCTAAGTAAAGAGGTATGGTCTCTATATCATTAAAATAAATTTTGAATTTATTCATGAGGAATCAGGAAGCTAATAAATTATGTTAAATAGGGGAGTAGTATAATCATGATGACTGACACATATTGGGTAGATTTGCAAATGTTTGAGAGAATAATGACAGAGACTTGTTACCAGAGTTAGGTAGAAATGTAAAGATCCTAATTAAAATGATGACACTAAGAATTAGTGCAAAAGAGGGAAAATTATTAGAGTTTTCCTATGGTAAGCTCCTATACTTGAATTGTCAGTAGTGGGTAACTGATGGAGTGGTCAAGCATGATGCCTATTCCCTTAGATTAAAATCCTAGTGCTTTACCCCACATTGTTGAGATCTATCGAGTTGGCATTGGTAAGCTATGAATTTAACATTGTATGTGTTCGATGAAATATCTGCATTTGTTTCCTTTTTTAAATTGCATCAGGTGTCTATAGGGAAATCTGTCTTTTCTATGATGGTCATTAATTTAGAAAAAAATGATTTACTCATTGGGACTTCATCTTAGAGTTTAGAAAGAGAACATGGCCATGGCATTAACTACAGATTTGTTATACCAATATAGTTTTATGCATTGTTCTCACTAATAAAGAGTTTATCAAGCAGTACATGTATAAACCATGATTTCTTTTCAGAAAAAATATCTGGGCTATAATTCAAAGTTGTGTTTCTTGTGAAGAAAACAAATTGCTTTAGTGGTATTTTCATATGTGATAAGAGTAGTACGATTTATGTATGCGTCAACAAAAGGTTTTCAGCAATGCCTTGCTGTGATAGGCAGGCTCTGAAATGGCCCCCGATGATCCTTGCCTTCTGGAACTCATGACGTGTGTAATGCCTCCTCTTGAATGTGTCATGGATCTAGTGAACAGATTATGGCAAAGTGCTATGATATCACTTGGAGAATAGGTTACAAAAACATTGTGACTTCTGCCTTCCTTTGCTATCTTACTTACTTGTCCTTTCTTGCTTTCTCATTGGCTTATGAGCTAAGACAGTTGCCTTGTTCTGAGCTGCTCTACAGAGAGCAGAGGTCCAGGTGAAAAAGAATAGAAATCTCCAGCCAACAGTTGGTGAGTACTGAGGCTGTCAACAGCCATGTGAAAAAACCTGGCAATATGACTTAAGATGATGGAAGAGCTGCTTGACAGTATTGATTGGAGCTTGTGAGAAACTGAGGACCAGTAACACCTGGCCTGACCCATGAAACTGTAGCATAATGCATATTGCCAGAGCCTCCATGATTTGGGGATGATTTTTAATTGGAGCAATAAACGTATAATGAATTTGTAACATTGTATGTTCTTAAATAAATGAATATTTAAGTAGATTTTGTAATGATTGTATTTAAGTAACAAGTATCATACTTTCATAATTATTTTATTTTCTAACCCTATACTCTTTTCTAAAGAAAGGCTGAATGTGCTACTATCTATCAATATTATCCAATACTTACCTGAAACACCAAACCAACAAACCAACCAAACAAACCATGAATTCCCATCGATGGGCAACACTGCTACATAAAAACACTGCTACACAAAAAAATTAAAGCCAGGCACAATGGTGGCGTACCTGGAATATCAGGAGCTGGGGAGTCTGAAGCAGGAAGACTGCAAGTTCAAAGCCAGCCTGTTAGCAAGGGCCTAAGCATCTTAGCAAGACCCAGTCTCAAAATAAAAAATAAAAATGGGCTGGTAATGTAGCTCAATGGTTAAGCACTCCTGGTTTCAATCCCTGGTAACAAAAACATCAACAACAACAACAACAACAAAAATAATTTATATATAATTTGATAGCATTGATTTTTCCCTCCTGATACAATGCCCCTATTCTTTACACTTTGCTATATGCCATTTAAAAATCTGACCATAAAACAAAACCAGGGCTGGGGATGTAAGGCTCAGGGGTAGAGAGCTCGCCTAGGATGCATGAGGCCCTGGCTTCAATCCCCAGGACTGAAAAAGTTATTAGAAGCAATCAAGCAAACAAGCAAACAAACAAAAAAACCCCAGAAACATCAATAAGTACATTTAGATGGAATCTCTTTTCTTCATTAAGGAACACCTAAATATAGATTTTATTTTCAAGGATTACTTGAGCCCCATAATTTTTGTAAACAATATATGTTTGTTCTCATTTTCTAGTAGGTATTTCTCTACAAAAATAACATGGTTATTATATGGGAAGTTCTGCAGAATTCCACCCACATAATTAATTCAAGTTATCCCTTAGCAAACCGGCAGTGCCGTGATGGTACAGCAAAGTGATGATGCATGTGTGCAATATCAAAATGGGGCTGGCTTGTGGCTCAGTGGTAGAGCACTTGCCTAGCATGTGTGAGGCGCTGGGTTTGATTCTCAGCAGCACATATAAATAAATAAAATAAAGGTCCAGTAACAACTAAAATAAAACTTTTAAAAAAAGAAGTAGACATCTAAAAAAAAAAAAAAAGCAGTAACAGATGCTGGCAGGCAGAGATTGGCAAGTTCATTAGCAGAATACTATTATAACTTAGGAATGGTTGGGAAGAGCAAGTGAGATCAGAGAAATAGTTGTCTTTTAAAATTTAGAATCCTCAAAAAAATAAGGCAGTTTTTAAAACATGAATAACATATTCAGTATCAGGAAGAGATTCTTGTATTGTAGCCTTTACAAAAAAAGAAAAAAAAAAAGGGGAGGGTGCGGTGGGGACTGACCCAAAGAGTAGGGAAAAATACATTATTTATATTCAAAGGAATATCCATACAGGCCCTAAATACAGAGAATTTCTAGTTCTTTGTAGAATGTTAAAATTGTGAACATCATGTTCCAAGAAATTCTAATTAATGAGAAAATGCAAAGGACACTATTCATTTTTATGGTAGTGAATCAGATTTTCTGTGTTTTCCAATGTTTGTTATGGCATTGTTGGAGCTATAAATATCATTTCTCTAGCTCCTCTGTCAGAAAATAAACATATATCTTGGATCAATCACTTGTTAAATACCTTTATTATGGAATCATATAGCACATCTTATCAAATTCTGTCAGAGAAAAGATTTTATGAGCTAATTATTTTATGAACATTAAGCTCTGCAAAGTGTACTAGACTTAGTATTTTGTGACCTGAAACCTTATAGTTCACACTTCCTTTTTTGAAGACAAATAATCTAGTCACCAACTTTTGCCTTCCTTGGCACTGTAGTCTAATTAACTGAGCTAGATGGATAGAAGCAGATTAATTAGTACCCTAGTTATATGTGTGTGTGTGTGCATTTTAGGTTAGCTTTCCAGGAAATAATGTTTTGTAGAGGCTTTCCTGGAAAGATCTGTTTGGAGACAAACAAATAGAGAAGTGAGGAAGGCAGAATCAGACAGAGGAAGAAGCCAAACTGTAATTCAGTTATAACTGAGCCTTAGATAATTCCACAGGAAACTGCAGAGTGTCCGTGAAATCATCCTGCATTGACAAAAGGAGCTAGGTTTTTAATATCCAGATCAGGCAACCACTCTCCACTGCCCCCAAACTTGTAAGGGTGCATGACATAGAAGAGGCAATTTCCTAGGGAGAGGGACAAGTACCATGAGGCACACAACTGTTGGCCATCAGCAGCTTATATTCCGGCCATCAACCACAGTAGTGGTTTTATCCACTCTTTGTGGCATAAACCCACTTGCTTTTATAGTGTGTGCCCTGTCTGAGGGGAACTCCAGATTTTTCTTAGTCTTATTTGATGGAAAATCATATAATAAAAAGTTTGGATATTAATATTCAGGCTTTAAGGATACTTATTAGTTCTTCATCTGCCACCTGTTCAAGATTCATCTTGCTCTCAGCTAGCAAAATTTGTGCAGTTTTCCTGAAGTGTGACCTAGACCTTCAACCCTGAGGGATCCAAGCCCTGGTATCCAGGACCATCTCAGGCTAAGGGTGCTCTACTTGTTTATTTAAAATTAGAATTAGGAGCACCAAGAGAAACCCCAGTGAGATAAATCTGACTACCTGCCAAACATCTTCTGTCCTGTCCCAACAGAAGCAGCCTTACCCTCTTCTGGTAATGAAGACAAGTGATTCCTGATATCTTAGTGATTTCCTTCATTTTCTGCTGGTCTCTTTATAGGAAGAATTTAAAGTAACTGAATCAGCTACACATGAAGTTTCACAGAACTGTTATTGTGTCCTTGAGGGCAAGCATTCTTCCTCAGGGAAACAGGATCTCTAGACTCACAAGGCCAAGGTGTGGGGAAAGAGAAAACAAAAATTTCCTCACTGGGAGGGGTAACGAGAGTAACTGGTTAGCCCCACTTGGTTCTTGGGCATATGACTTCTGCTACTGGGAAAATAGCCCTATATAATGCATGGTGATTTATGGTGAATATAAGGTAGTGAAAGATGTCACCCTCTCCTCATGGGTATCTTCAATTTGGACCTTCCTTTGTATTTGTAAGAGGCTACCCCACCATTCTATTGTATCCGTGACTTTTGGGTGTTACAATGTGAGGTAGGACTCGTGGACTCCTATCAATATGTACCATACTTGTGCCTTCTTTACAATGAAATGGTTTCCTTATTGCTGGAACAAACACTCTGAAATACCTCAGATATTTGGGTTAATCAATGCCCTGTGAGCAGAAAAGGAAAATCCATAACTGGAAATTGACTCAGGAGAAAATGAATTGCTATCCCTTTCTAAATGAAAGGGAAAATTTATAGCTAAATTTGCCCAACCAACTGGTCAAACTTCTGAGAGGGTGATCCTTTTTGTGAGCATGACATCAATCTCTGCAGGAACAAGTTGGATATTTGGCAGTGGTATTAACTAGATGGTTCATGGTGGGTGGGAGCTCCTGCTTCAAGATCTAGGCAGTCTCTCCACCCTTCTCACATTAGCTCATCTGTTTATGTGTCAATTGTATCACACAGGGGTTGCTGATAAGAAATGGTTGGTATTTTATTTGTAATCTGCCATGGCTGTTTTGGTATTTCTACTTCACTTTCTGTGGGCCACTGCTTTTTCCAGTTTTCTGCAATCTATCCTGCTGTCATGTTGGCAATGTCTCTTAGATTCCTCTTAGGGCGATACATCCTGTATCATAAGAGAAGACTCCCACATGTGTTATGGTTTGAATATGTAATGTCTCTCAAAAGCTTATGTGTGAGACACTGCAAGAATGTTCAAAGGTGAAATGAAAAATTATGGAAGTTGTAACTTAATTAATGGCTTAATCCACAGAAATGGATTAACTTGGCAGTAACTTCAGGGAGATGGGGAGTGACTGGATAAGGTGGGGAATGCTTTCATTTTTTCAAACGGAATTTTGAAAGAGTATCACAATATTAACTATAGTGTACAAGTATGTGTGTCTCAAGAATTCTATATTAACTGAAAAATAATTAAAATAATATATACTAAGTATGATTATGGGCTATAACTCAATATCAATGTCTCTGCCTTAAGATCTATAAATATTAGCAAGCACCCAATTATAGCACTTGCTAAAAATCCAGTGACTTCCTGGGGAGACAAGGTATGCTCTCTTATCTCTCTTATTTAATTATGGCTCTGACCTGATAAAGGAACCATATGTAATGGCTAATTTTATGTATTAAATTAGGTCAGAGTACTAAGATATTTGGTCAAACACTAGTGAAGATATATTTTTTTAGATGACACCAATATTTAAATCAGTAGACTCTCAATAAAGCAGATTATCCTCCATAATTTGATAGTCTTTATTCATTCAGGTGAAAACCTTAAAAGAAAAAGAATGAGATACCTTAAGAAGGAGGAAATTCTTCTTTCACACTTAGGTTGCAACATCAACTCTTTCCTAGGTCTTTTTTTTTTAATTGATTTAAGACATTTATTGAACATTATTACTTATTAAAACTTTATTTATTTAAAACATTTAAAGTAATAAAGCATCTTCAAAATTGTTTTCAAATATTGTTTTTTAAAATTTTTTATTTTAGTTCATTGTACACAAATGGAGTATAACTATCATTTTTCTGGTTGTACACAAAGTAGAATCATACAATTTGCATATTTGTACATATACATAGGGTATAGATGTTTGTCTCATTCTATTATCTTTCCTTCCCTGCCCCTCCCCACCCCTCATTTTCCTCTATACAATCCATCCCTTCTCCATTCTTCCTGTACCACCCCCCACCCCTGCTATGTGTCATCAACCACTTATAAGAGAAATCATTTGGCCTTTGGTTTTATGGGATTGACTTATTTCACTTAACATGATCTTCTCCAATTCCATCCATTTACCTGCAAATGTCATAATTTTATTATTCTTTATGGCTGAATTGCTGACCTGCCTTAAAGATTTCAGATTTGCCAGTCTTTCACATTGAACCACAATGTATGATCTAGTTTCCTAAAATCTCTCTTCTGAACACACACACACAGTGCAATTAATAAAGCACGTGTTCCTATTTAGTACCCAAACTGAAATGTACAATTGAGTCATTTTCCTTAATTTTCACATGCTTACACACCCATACACACATATTTGCTTAAAGCCAATACATAATAGAAGGTTTTTACCAAAAGTTACAAGAAAAAGTTTATTTTTTGCAGTATGTATAATTTAAAATAGAATCCTGAAATTTTTCTATAAAAGATTTTATATATAATATTTGTATTCAATCAGAAAAAATGGGATTGATGATGTTTTAAAAAAAACAGTAGAAATAGATATACAGCTAATATAGATTTTGACATTGTCATTCACAGGTTGAGAAACTAGATAAAAATTTTATCAAAGAACTAGAAATCATAAAAAATGAAGCAAATGAAAAATTTAGAACAAATATGGTAACAAATCATCCAACAGTTGATCGTATGTATGTATGTATGTATGTATTTTAATACTAGAGACTGATCCCAGGGGTGCTTTACCACTGAGATGCATCCTAGCCTGTTTTATTTTTATTTTGAGACAGGGCCTTGCTATGTAACTGAGGCTGGCCTAGAACTTGAGATCTTCCTGCCTCTAGCCTTCCAAGTTGCTGGAATTATGGAAGTGTGCCACTGTACCCTGCCCAATAGTTGGTTTTAATACTAAGGCATATACAGCCAGAAAAAATGCTTTTTAAATTAAAATATTAATCGAAGAAAAGTTTAAATCTTTAGCATTGAGAAGCCAATTAATTTAAAAAATGTAGAAAACATTGTAAGGAATGTGGAAGATATTTTAAAAGTTGTAATGTACACATATGTTGACTCTGAAGAGAAAAGGGGAGAGAAAATAGGACAGCAGCAATATGTAAAGACTTGACTTTTTAAAAATCCAGTAAAAGGTATATTATTTAATAGATTCATGAAAACCAAAGAACCTTAAGTGGCATATTTACAGAAGTCATAGCTAGGCAAAAATTATAGAACTATTGAGAGTGAAGAAAGAGGAAACAGAGAAAAAAATTTTAAAGTCAATGAAGGAAGAATAAAGCTGCTTTAACTTCAAAAGAAGTGATAATATGTTTGATAGCTGACTTCAACAGAAACAACAAAAACCAGGAAGCATTTTTTAAAAGTTTTTAAAAATGTAACTACCCTTCTACCCATCAATTTCAAACTTGTACACACATACTACTAAGAGAGTTTTTCACAAATGTATTTTCAGGAAAACGAATGCATGAAGGATGAAGGAACAAATTAATAGTGGGTATATGGGAAAATCTAAATGAGTGACATCTGTGAAAGAAAATAATGTCTTAGGCTGGGGATGCAGCTCAGTTACCACTGAAAAAAAGCACATGCTTAGCATGCACAAGGTCCTGGGTTTGATGCCAGCATCATTAAAAAAAAAAAAAAAGGAAAGAAAATCATGTCTCTTACTGTTTAAGATGCAGAGAGAATAAAGTGCATGATATCAGTAAGTATAAATTCCTGGTAGGGTAAATGTGGTTAAAGAGTTGTAAGTTTTTTTTCTCTTTCATTGTTTTTGATTTAGTCAAATGTTGATTTATAATAAATCTTATAATTCAAAAAAGCAAATTGCAATGCCTATAGAAATCACTGAAATGATGATAAAAGAATTCATAACTACCATGTTACCATGTTAGCAGAGGGAAAATTTAGAATAATAAAAAAATAGTAAATCTAAAAGAAGATAAGAAAAGCAATCAAAAGAATATAGAAAAGGTAGTCAAGTGGGATATCAAAGTAAAGAGTTGTTTTAAATTCAAAGTAGAAACCAAACTGATGGAAAAAGATTCATCATGTAAAAATTAACCTAAAGAAATCTGATATGGTTCTAACTGATATGTGGCATAATGTAGATTTTTAAAGGACAAACATTAGTACTGATTAGAAAGAAACATTTTGAAGCTAAAAAGATCAGCCAGAAGACTTAATTCAACATTTACATTTTCCTAATAATATATAAAAAAATCAAAATAGATAAGTCCAACATTTTTTAGATGTAAAAATAGAAGCAAATTCAGTTATAGCCAGATATTTTAATACCCCTTTCTAGGTAACTAATAAAACACGTAAACATAATGTAAAACACCTATAGAAGATTTGGAAAACTCAATGAAGACCTAACCTAGCAGCACTGGACAAAAGAGAATATTCAATTGACCAAGAGGTGTATGAAATGATGCTCAAACTTATTAGTTACCAGAAAATGAAAAGCTTATATACACTGCGCCAAAAAGCTAAGTTTGAGAAGACTGACACTAATATGTGCTGGTGTGAATGGAACAAACCGATGCTGTCAGATTGCTTTAAAAAGTTGTTTGGCATTGTTCATTGGAAGTTGAATGTATACAGAGTCTATGGTCAAAGAATTTTACTTCTACTGTATAGCCAACAGAAATGCATGTGCATATTCATTAATATGTACAAATGTTTATAGCGGCAACAGTTGTAAAGGACAAAGAATGTAAATAATTGAAATACCATCTCTAGCACAACTGGGATACCAATTTGAATTCTACAGTGAAGATAATGTTTAGCATCAGTAGGATGAATGAATGAACTGCTATTACACACAGCAGCCTAAATGAATCTCACAAACATAAGTGAAAAAAGTCAGTTACAAATAATTCCAAATATATTATTCCGTGACTATAAAATTTAAAGTAAAGTGCAGTTTTATTAAGTCAAAATAGTGGCTACCTTGGGGAAGGAAAGAGGTAATAGTTATGGGGAGCAAACACAAGGGGAGTTCTTAAAATTATTTTTTCTTGACTAGGATGGTGGTGTGTCAACCTTGCGATAATCCTTTAAATGTGACACTTAAGAATTGTGCACTTTGATATACATGTTTCAATTCAAAAATCTATTTTCAAAAAAAAATATATAGTAGTGTTGTACAAAACTGAATTTTTCTGATTTGTTTAATCTCATTCTAAGTCATCACGTTTAAGTTAAGTTCCTCCAAGGAGGCCTGTAACCCTTCCAGAGTGCCCAGAAACATCCTCAATAAAGCAAAGTGGCAAATGTCAAAGCATCTTAGGTGTTACATGAACTCCTTTCTTAACTGCCAAAACATCAGTTTGCTTAAATGTGCAAGTTTTATACAAAAATGTTACCACTTACCAGGTTGTCTAAATCTATATTTGAGTATCCAAAAAAGATTATCTGGTACCTTTTCAAGATTGCGGCCTTTTGCACACATGCCGTTAAATTTAAATCAGCAGCGATGAAGTATCTTTCCTTTTTTTCTACTTGAAATCTATTTATAAACCCCTTAACAACACTTTGAACATTATATTTTAAAGTTTTTTCCTGCCATTTCCTACAGTGGTCAGGAAGTTTGTTCTTCTTCCTCCTTTGAATGTTTCTTTAATATTAGCTTTTCCCGGATGGCCTATCATATTATATGTTGAGCCATGCACACTGATTTTCCTCTTTCTGGATCTGGAATATAAGGTGTGCCTGTGCAATGCAGAATCTGTCCTGCGGTGGCAATTCCAACATCCTTGAGTTTCTTTCTGGCTTTTTACTATTTTCTTAAAAGAAATTGTTAGTTTTTGTTTTAGTGTGAGGAATCCCTCTTATTTAATTTCTTTTTCTATTTGTGTTTTGTCTGGTTTGTGTTGGACAAATTGATTATTCTCTCTCTCTGTGTGTGTGTGTGTGTATGTGTGTGTGTGTATCTTATTGCTTCAAAGACTTCATTCAACAATTATAGGACAAAGTCAGGTAAAACAAGTTTTTATTTTTCTCTGTCTGCAAAAATCTACTCTTAATAAATGATTTAAATTGGTGATTCTTCCGAGTACAGCAATGATCTATGCAGTTTTTATAAAATCTGGATGACGCCTTTCAAAGCACTGTTTGAGTTTTGCATATACATGAATATGCAACCCAAAATTATTTTCTAGAAAAAAGTGAAGGAAGAGGGAAAGATTGAGAAGGAAAGAGGTGCTCTGGAAACAACAGTGCTTTCAATTCCTTTCCAGACTGGAAAATAAATTTTAAGAGATATATTTTAAGAAATTGTTTATATAATCTGTTCTTTAATTTTGAGTGTTCCTTTGGCTTAATGTTTCCATTTGAGAAATGCAGTTTATACAGACTTTAGGTAAATGAAGAAAGTACATTTATTGAGGTCATAAAGATTGAGATGCTCCTATTTAGACATGCAAATCAACATTAGGAGGTTCACTGACAGGCGCCTGTGTCCTAGCTGGGGAGCCAAGGATATTTTGGAAACAATGCACAATGCTCAAGAAGAGCAGCCAACGCTGGCTTATACATAGGGAGGATCCCCTTTGTTTTGGAATCCATTTCTGCTAGTCCTTAAAAATCCCTCCCTTGCTGAAAATGTTTTTTTTCATATGAGTATGTCTCACCACAGACTTAGGATACTGGAATTCTACTTATAAACAGCAAATGCTTCTGCATGGAAAAACAAAACAAAACAAAAAAGTAAAAACAGACTGCCATTCTCAGTGAATTCATGGGTGTTTTCCCTCAAAGAAATTTAATCTGTTTTCATACTTAAGGAGAGCTCATGAGGGTGCCCCTCTCAAATACCCAAGTTAAGCACCTGACCCTATTCCCAGGATTTGATCTATGATCTGCATCTTTGGGTCATGGATCAAGAACACTCTGGTGTAATAAAATATGCCCTGGGGTCCTTTTTCTGATCCTTTCCTCCTTTCTTGCTTCTCCCACTTTTACTTTCCATTTGGTGCCTGAGCCAGGGCTACTTAGAATTGATCGTGCATGCTTGGCCTCTTTGAGAATTTATATACAAAGCTGAGTTATGGCAGGAGACTACCTAGCAGAGTATAGAACTATGTAGGAAAATAATGCTCCTGTTCTCTCCCTCATCTCCCTTTCTGAAACCACAAAGCCAAATTTACTACATTTGGATATCAGGGCAATTAAGAATTGTGTGGAATTCTATATGCAGAGGATGTCTAGACATGATAGCAAGGCCCATTGTCACACACACTAATGAAATTTTACAGCCCATTCAAGATGAGCTCTCTAGCAAAGTACAAGATGAAAACCTTCACATTTGGCACTCCCCACCTTTTATATTTGTTTATCTACTTACTCCATCCAAAATGTCCCAGATGCTCCTGATGCTCCAGGCCGTCAAACCACCTCACTTCCATGTTTCTTTTAGCTCTACCTTAAATTAGTAGCAGTTTCATGCTCTAGAATTTTATCTATATCACTCCACTCCTATACCTTCAGTATTAGCTAAGTATTCCTTATCCAGAATGGTTCAGGCCAAAAGTTTTCAGACTACTGACTTTATGAGATTTGGGGATGTGTGCATACACAAAATGAGGAATCCAGGAGATGGTACGCAAATCTAAGCACAAAATTAATTGATATTTCACATATAACTCCCATAGCTGAAAGTGGTTTATATGCTTAATAATTTAGTGCATGAAACAAATTTATGTACAATGAGCCATCAGAAGGCAAACTTATTAACATTGCAGTCTCTCATGTGAAGGATCTGAGGTTGTTTGGCATCACCACCCTTCCTGGTTCTGAATTTATACGCTACCAATAAATAATTTTATTACACTTATTCCCATATAAAAACACACAGAAAAAATGACATACGATTAGTACAATGAAAAGGAATGTGTTCAAGTTAACTTAACATCATCACAGCATCAACAGAATACCCAGATCAGCTATCACACAACAACAGCAACAAACAACAGCCTTCAGTCTACATCAGAATTTCTATGTTCTGATTAGAAGGTTACTGTACACGTCAGTTTACTTATTTATTTTTTGAGTGAAAAAAAAAATCAGAAGCAATGAGGGACTGGGAATTTTATCCTCTAGGAATGAGGAGGCATTTTGCTGGATAGCTTTTTAAACGTTTCCTCCAGAGTCAGCGGCCTCATTAGTAATGGCTTTTGTCTTAAAAGTCTCTTTGATTTTATAAACTGGCATGATTTCTTGTGCAGTTACGAATGTATGTTGCTCTGATCCTTCAAGAAGCCTCCAAAACATTTTTCACCTTATCACCAATAGGCACTTTTACTGCATTGCTTACAATGTCAACTTCACCACAACTATTGTCATGATCACCTTGATTCAGAACAATATTATCTATTTTATCATCAAAAAATGAACAGCTAGAGTCTCATCAGTGGTAAAAATCCTTTGATAAACATTTCTTATAGTTTACTGAGGGACTGAGTTATATTTGTTGCAATGAGAAGTCTAACATCACTTTTTTCTCATCTGACACACAGAATTCTTCCAAAGTCACTAACTTGTTCTCATCATCACTGAACACAGTTGTAGACCAAGGATTGTGCCAGGCACGTACAACTGGATCTCCAGTCACTGGGTCCCAGGCATTGGCAACAGCATATACAACATCCTTCAAACTAAACTTCTTTTGAAACTTTTCCACACCCACACTCTGGTTTACTGCTGTTAGTATGCTGTTCAGGAAAGAATTGGATACCTTGTCCACATGACTGAATTAATGAAGTCACACTTATGGGAAAGTACACACTAAATTTATTTTTAATTTTTTTTTTATTTTTACAGACTGCATTTTGATTCATTGTACACAAATGGGATACAAGTTTTCATTTCTATGGTTGTGCATGATGTAGATTCAAACCATTCATGTAATCATACATGTACATAGGGTAATGATGTCTGTCTCATTCCACCATTTTCATACCCCCTCCCTTTTCCCCTCACATTTCCCTCTATGTAATCTAAAGTTCCTCATTCTCTCACCCCCATCCCCCAAACTGATTATATATAATCATCCACTTATCAGGGAAAACATTCAGCCATTGGTTTTTTTGGGATTGGCTTATTTCACTTAGCATGATATTCTCCAATTCCATCCATTTATCAGCAAATGCCATGATATTATTATTTATGGCTGAATATTCATTCATCTGTTGAAGGGCATCTAGGTTTGTTCCAGTCTAGCTATCGTGAATTGAGCTGCTATAAATATTGATGTGACTGTGTTATGATTTCATCTTACTCTAATTAGAATGACTATTATCAAGAACACAAACAAAAATAGATGCTGGCATGGCTGTGGCGAAAAAGGTACACTCATATATTGCTGGTGGAGTTGCAAATTGGTACAGCCACTCTGGAAAGCAATGTGGAGATTCCTCAGAAAACTTGGAATGGACTCACCTTTTGACCCAGTTATCCCACTCCTCAGATTATATTCAAAGGACTTAAAATTAGCATACTATAGTAACACACTAAATATTTTTGATGTGAATTTCAGTTGGAAGATGAGTAGAACAGTTGTCAAGGAATAACAAAATCTTGCAGTCCTCATCTAGTTTAGTTTCTGAGCAGTGAGCATTAGCAACTGGTAATGCTTGTGAAACTACTCAGAAAAGATAACTCTGTGGATCCATGCCTTTTGGTTCACATAATAATGAACTGGAAAGAAGTTCACTCCTTTAAAATAGCAAGGACACAGATTTGCCTATCAGAGCAAGTTCACACTTCTGTGTGCCTGTTCCCTTAGCACATCCCAGCTCTGTCTTTTTGTCTTTGTCATCCTTGGTTCCTGTAGGGGTTGTCTGGAAAACTATAGTCAGTGTCTTTCTGAGCCAATAGTGCCAATGCAGTGTTTCTACAGCATTATAGATTTCTTCTGGCATCAACTTTTCATCAGCAGTAACTTTGGCAAATTTGCCAGTGGATTTCTCTGCTGCTTCATACCCAGAAGATGCTTTATCATCACAAGTCTTTAAAAATCACGTCTTGTCTTAAAATTCTTTGCACAGCCTTTTGAATATTTAGTTTTCTTCAGTTTTCAGTTCATTGTGAACTTTGTTTCATCCTCAGCATGCAATTAGTTGGCATGAGTTCACGGCAACATTGATGGGTCCATTTTTTAAAAAAAAAACAATTGAAGATACTCATTTTTAGCTTTATTCAGTGCTTTTCTATTTTTCTTCAACTTCTATTCATCGTTCTTTACATTTAACAATCAAAAATGTGTCAATCTTTTTCTTTAGCTTTTATATGGTGGTCATTCCAATACCATACTTTTCTGGAAGATGTTTCACACTCATGCCACTGCCAATTACTCTAAGAGTTTGTTTTTTGGTGCTCTAAATGTAAATATTTTATCTTTTCTTATTACTCTTACCCTTATGGTACCTGCAGACCATTTGGACATTTTCAACAACAAGAAATAAGCAAGAAATCACAGTTATGCACATAGGCTTGACTCCACAGCCTCTTGTTGCCATTGACACTTATAGTTTACCTATGTTATATTTTATTACCCTATGTGGATGTGCTTACCTGGGGGTATATAGGTGTGCATGAAAAAGATGTAACAGATAAAAGGAGCTGTTTTTTTGGTTGTTGTTAATTGTAGGAACACTCAAAACCCTATTTGTCATGCACCTATGTGTTGGCTGTGACATGTCATATGAGATCAGGTGTGCTGTTTTCCACTTGTGACATTATATTGATGTCAAAACTTCACAAAGTTTTGGATTTTAGATTTTCAGATTAAGGATGGTCAACCTGCATTCATTTACTCCTGTTCCTTCTCTTACTGATAAAACATATGACTGAGGTTATGCAAGTTAATGTGGTTTTATGACTGGAGAGTTGAAGTTCTAGGATTAAAATTTAGGTCTTCTTTCTCTTACTCTATTTTGATCATTTCCACATGATATTCCTCTCTAGTGATTCTGAAAGGCCCATCTTTCATCATGCCCTAGGTGTGAAAATATAATTTCTTCCATTTCTATGTTTGATGTATGCACTGTATTGAACCATAATTTACTTTGGCAATAAGAGAAGAACTATGATCTTATTCTATACCCTCTCTTATGGGGTCAGCCCCATAAGAAAAATAATCAAACGTTTCTTTAATTGCATTTCATAATATAGTTAGACAATGATTACCTTTATGAAAAACATGATCAACAACAGAAGTAAAGATCTTGAAACTGAGAAATTAACCTGAGCATCCAGAAAATCTTGGAAGCAGTAACAACACTAACCTGGCAAAATATGGAAAATATGCTTTTAAAAATCCTTGAACTTTACTCCAGAATTTGGTCATCATTATTCTTGTAAGTCTTACAGTATCTTGGGGACACCAGGCTATTGTGACCAGACCAGCAGGAGAGTTTGTTGAATGAGCTCATGTATAAATAATAGCTCCATAACTCTGTGAACATTTATGAGGCTCATTTTGTTTCATTTCTTGTTTAACGGCAAGTCCCTACATGGGCAGGGGAATCCTGCTGATTTACTACTTATCAGGAATAAATTACAGTTTAGAACTTGGATTTTTCATGGTTTTCTTTGTGTCAGCATAAATAAACTTAGCTAATAGGGCTATTTTCCTTTGCTTATTAAACTGGCTGTGAATAAAAGGCTTCCTGGCTTGTGAGAAAATATCAGTAAGATGAGAGAACTGAGTCATTTTACCTGAAAGTGTTTCTAATGTTGAGGACTTTGGGAAATTGATGTCAAATACTGCAAGTTATCAGCATTTTCTAACATTTCAAGTTTGTGTCTTTTATTTTCCAAGAAATAAATAATGTTATTTTTATTGTAGAAGCCATTAATGCTGGGGACCAGGAAGTTGTTCTTGATGAATTATGTAGGCAGAGGTGTCTGCTCATCCTTGGAGCTGCCCAGCATCATCATCACCATGTATTGGAATCTAGAATGAGGACTTTACAAGCTTGGAGGGAAGATTCACAATTTCACAATTAGTGAAACAGGAAGTGAAATGTCATTTCTAGGCCTTTATTTGTTGTGATTTTTTTGCTCCAACACCTTCATTTCATTTGCAGAAACAGCTTTTCAGTATTAGTTAACATTCAAGGAATAGTTTCAAGTTTTACAACTGCAAAAGGGTCATTATTTTTATCAGTGTGCTGGAGGTTATTTTGAGTCTGAATATGAGGGACTGATTCAATAAAATCTCAGCCTGAGTTTCCCAGCAGGATGTTCAAACCATGGAAATTCAACAGAGGAGAGCACATGGGTTTCTATGATACTGAACCAGGGCTGGATTTCCATTTAATCATTCTCAAGAAATCAAAAGACACTTTGGGATTAAATGGCCAACCTTTTAACAAGGAATTCCTCAGCAAGAATGGCCAATTAGCATTTAAACTGCAGGAGTGGGTTATGTAAGAGGAAATGAGTAACTAAAACAACAACAACAACAAACTTTCTTTATTAGCTAAAAAAAAACCCAAACAAGAAGCATGGAGTTATCATAAAACAAACATTTTCTTCTAGGACAGGAAAGATACCACAGAATAAAAAGGACTCAAATCATTTACCTACTCTCAATTTTTAGCTTTAATTAGCAGAACAAACAGAATTGATTAATATTTGAAACCTCCTTCTAATTTGTGACATCATATTTAATGAATTCAAAAGCTTGGTTTCTATGACAAAGTTCATTGTTTAAAAACAAATTATGTAATTTTATGTATTGGAAAAATAATATGTTCTATTTTGAAATGGACCAGATTCAATCTTACGCAGTATTTTTCAACCTTTGGCTTATCTAAATCTGCCTCCCAGTCTTTAACGTGCACCTCAGGGGTTTAGAGGCCAAATGGAATAAGAGTTGGCTTAGGAAGAAAACACATTTCTGGTATGATTGCACATGAAGGAAAATTAAAACTCCCAGAAATGTAGTTTGAAAATAGCTTTTAGATAATGATTTATTACCTTTTCTCATGTATCATCCATTTTTAGACTTAGCTTTCACCAGACTCATTTTGTAAATTGTCAACATTGATTTTCCACCAATACTTAATAATATCGTTATTATTATGTATGCTTAAATGCATAGTTTAGTAGAATGTAAGTAATTTAAATGATTTTCAGTTTTGTACTTTACAGTGACCTTCTGTCTTCTTAGTCCCTCACTATGGTATCCCCAATAAATTTCATGACATGGGCTTTTCTCCCTATAGGTGAAGACCAGCAGTTGAGGACTGACAGGGATCAGACACATTCTTCCTGTGACAGAGTAAGGAGTGGTAGAAATTTGATTAAGATATAAAGTATGTGCTGTGTACTCTTTGCAGAATGCATGATCTTTTCATTAATGGAGCAGATAATTACCTGAAATCATGAAAATCCATGATTTTCCTTAGCTACCTCACCATTGCCCAACATGCCAAGATCTTTCATCTATGGAATGCTTCAAAATTTTGCCATAAATAATCATTTTTGTTTATGTGGATGCTAATATTCCTAAAATGGACAAGATTATTTTCTGTTTGCTTTATGTAAAGATGAATATAAACAAAGGTAAACACATGTCCACATGTATTAATATTATTAGTTAATTCAGACTACTCATAGACAACTGAAAATATGAAAATATTGTAAAGTATCACTATGTCATAAACATTAGTTATAAACACATTAATAGATTGGGCTATCTTTTCAATATATTATGAATACTTGTATGTATACATAAAATATATATTTAATAAGACAGGAATTATTTTAATTTTTGTATTTAACAAGTTATACTCTATATGCCCTTTGGAATTTTTTATTCATCTAGGTATTATCATTATTCTTTTCTTTAAATTTTGATTTGTTCTTTTTTGTTATATATGACAGTAGAATCTAGTCTGACATATTTATACAAGCATGAAATATATCTTATTCTAATTAGGAGACTAATCTTGTGGATGTACACAATCTTGAGATTTGTTGTGGTGTATTCATATATATAAAATAGCAAAGTTGTGTCAGATTCATTCTACTCTCTTTCCTATTTCTATCCACCTTTCCTTCCCTTCATTCCCCTTCGTCTAATCCACTGACTTCTAGTCTTCCCCTCCCTGCCTTGTTGTGAGTTAGCATCTTATATCAGAAAGACCATGACCATCTTTGGTCTTAGGGGATTATCTAATTTCACTCAGCAAGATAGTCTCCAGATCCATCCATTTACCAGCAAATGTCATTAAATATTCTTTTATATGGCAGAGTAATATTCCCTTGTGAATTTGTGAATATATAACACAATTTCTATATCCATTCATCTGTTGATGGGCGCCTAGGTTGGTTCTATAGCTTAGCTACTATGAATTGAGCTGCTATAAATACTGATATAGCTGTGTCACTGTAGTATGCTGATATTAACTCCTTTGGGTATACACCAAGGAGTGGAATAACTGGGTAAAATAGTAGTTCTATTCCTACTGTTTTTAGGGTGGTTTCAAAAATGTGCAGTCTCACCAGCAATGTCTGAGTGTACTCCATTGTTGCCAGCACTTCTTAGTATTTGTTTTCTTGAAAATTGCCATTCTCATTGGAGTGAGATGAAATGTCTGTGTACTTTTAATTTTCATTTCTCTAATTGCTAGAGGTGTTAGACATTTTTTCACATATTTATTGACCATTGGTATTTCTTCTTTTGGGAAGTACCTGCTTAGTTCTATGCCCATTTATTGATTAGGTTATTGTGTGTGTATGTGTGTGTGTGTGTGCATGTGTGTGTGTGTGTGTGTGTGTGTGAGTGTGAAACTTTTTGAGTGCTTTGTATATTCTGGAAATTAACACCTTATCTGAGGTGCAGGTGGCAAATATTAAATCCATTCTGTAGGCTCTCACTTCACACTCTTAATGGTTTTCTTTGCCATAAAGAAGCTTTTTAATTTGCTATTATCCTATTTAAGGATTTTTATTTTACTTCTTGTGTTTTTGGTGTGTTGTTGAGGAAGTTGGTTCCAAAGCCAACATGTTGGAATATTGGGCCTCCATTTTCTTCTAGTTGGTGCAGGGTTTCTGGTCTAATACCTATGTCTTTGATCCACTTTGAATTGAGTTTTGTGCAGGGTGAAAGATAGGGGTTAAATTTCCTTCTGCTATGTGCAGATTTCCAGTTTTCCCAGTACGATTTGTTGAAGAGGCTATTTTTTTTCCAATGTATGCTTTTGGTGCATTTTTTAGTATGAGATAGCTATTTATGTGGGTTTGTCTCTGTGTCTTCAATTCTGTTCTATTGGTTTTTATGTCTGTTTTGTTGCCAATACCATGCTGGTTTTGCTACTATAACTCTGTAATGTTATTTAAAGTCTGGTATTATGATTATGATTCTCCTGCTTTGCTTCTCTTGGTGTTTGTCCATTCTACACCTTAGTTTTCCAAATGAATTTCATGACTGCTTTTTCTATTTCTATGAAGAACATCATTGGAATTTTAAGAGAAATTGCATTAAATCTGGATAGTGCTTTTGGTAGTATGTCCATTTGCCTATTAATTCTGCCTATCCATGAACATGGGTGATCTTTCCATCTTCTAAGGTCTTCTTCAATTGATTTCTTTAGTGTTCTGTAGTTTCTATTGTAGCGATCTTTCACAAATTTTGTTAGATTGATTCCCAAATATATTTTTTGAGGTTATTGTAAGTGGTATAGTTTTCCTAATTTCTCTGATTCATCATTGGAGTATAGAAACACAATTTATTTATGTTTTTTTTGTTTTGTTTTGTTTTTTTTTGGTACTGGGGATTGAACAGAGGCGCACTCTACCACTGAGCCACATCCCCAGCCCTGTTTTGTATTTTATTTAGAGACAGGGTCTCACTGAGTTGCTTAGGGCCTTGCTAAGTTGCTGAGGCTGGCTTTGAACTCGTGATCCTCCTGCCTCAGCCTCCCAAGTCACTGGGATTATAGGCATGTGCCACCGCATCCAGCTGATTTATGGTTATTAATTTTGTATCCTTCTACTTTGCTGAATTCATTTATGAGTTGTAGATGTTTCTGGTGGAGTCTTATTGGTATTCTAAATATAGGATCATGTCATTGGCAAAAAGAGATAGTTTGAGTTCTTCTTTTCCTATTCTTATCCCTTTCTTTCTTTTGTGTAGTTGCTCTGGCTGGAGTTTCAAGCACTACATTGAATAGAGTGATAAAAGAGGTTATCCCTGTCATGTTCCAGTTCTTACAGGGAATGCTCTCAGTATTTCCCTATTAAGAATGATTTTGGCCTTTGGTTTGTCATATATAGATTTGCAATGTTGAGGTATGTTCCTTTTATCCCTATTTTTCTAGTCTTTTAAACATGAATGGGTACTTTATTTTGTCAAATTCTTGTTTTGCATCCATTGAGATAATCATGTGATTCTTGTCTTTAAGTCTATTGATGTGGTGAATTACATTTATTGATTTCCATATGTTGAACTAACCTTGCATCCCTGGTATGAAACCCATTTGGTCATGGTGCACTATATTTTTAATGTGTTTTTGTATGCATGGTGCTAGTATTTTATTAAGAATTTTTGCATCTATAATCATCAGGGATATTGTTCTGAAGTTTTCTTTCCTTGACAGGTCTTTGGTTTTGGTATCAGGGTGATACTAGCTTCATAGAACGAATTTTGAAATGTTCCCTTCTTTTTGTTTTTGTGCAATAATTTAAGGATAGGTTCTTTAAAGGTCTTATAGAACTTGGTTGGGAATCCATTCAGTCTTGGTCTTTTCTTTGTTGGTAGACTTATGATTCCATCTTTAATTTCATGACTTGAAATTGATCTGACTCAATTTTCTGTACGTTCCTGGTTCAATTTGGTTAGGTGTATGTCTCTAGAAAGTTGTTGATGTCTTTAACATTTCCCAATTTATTGAAGTATAAATTTTCAAAATAATTTCTTATTATCCTCAGTATTTCAGTGATTTTTTTCATTATGAATTTTAATACTTTGATTTTCTTCCTCTTGCTTTTTGTTAATTTGGCTAAGGGATTAACAATTTTATTTATTTTTTTCAAATAACCAACTTTTGGTTTCATTGATTTTTTTGAATTTTTTTGTTTCTTTCAATTTTATTAATTTCTGTTCTGGCTCTAATTATCTCCTGTCTTCTCTGATTTGGGTCTTGATTTATTCTTCTTTTTCTAGGGTCTTGGTGCCTTCCTATTCTCTTAATGAATTAACTCAATGGTATATGCTTTCCTCCTAGAACTGCCTTCATAATGTACCAGAGATTTTGATATGTTTTATTACTATTCTCATACACCTTTAAGTTTTCTTTAGTGGGGGTGGGTACCAGGTATTGAACTTGGATACTCAACCACTGAGCCACATCCCCAGCCCTATTTCGTATTTTCATTTAGAGACAGGTCTCACTGAGTGGCTTAGTGACTCACCATTGCTGAGGCTGGCTTTGAACTCTCAATCCTCCTGTCTTAGCCTCCTGAGCCACTGGGATTTCAGGTGTGTGTTTTTTAAGTTTCATCCCTGATTTTTTCTGCTGCTCTTTCATCATTCAGTAGTGCATTATTTAGTCTCCAGGTGTTTGAGTAGCTTCTATTTTTTTAAATCCATCTTATCATGGATTTCTAATTTCATTCCATTATGATCTGGTAGAATGCAAAGTATTATTTCTATATTTTGTATTTTCTAAAACTTTTTATGGACAAAAATATGGTCTATTTTGGAAAATTATCCATGTGCTGCTGAGAAGAAAGTGTATTTTGTCATTGATGAATGAAATAGCCTGTATGTGTCTGTTAAGTCTAAATTACAGTAGTATTTTTTAATTCTATAGCATCTTTATTTAGCTTTGTTTGGAAGATCTACCCAATGATAAGGGAGGTGTATAAAATCACCCAGTATCATTGTGTTGTGGTCTATTTGATCCTTTTTTAAAAAAAATATTTTTATTAGTTATGGATGAAACTTTATTTACTTATTTGTATGTGGTGCTGAGAATCGAACCCAGTGCCTTACACATGCTAGGCAATCACTCTACCACTGAGTCACAACTCCAGTCCCTATTTGATTCTTAATATTGAGAAGTTTTTTTTGTTTGTTTGTTTGTTTGTTTATGTTTGAAAATGGATCATTGTTTGGGGCATAAATATTTATGATTTTTATTCCTTGTTGTTGGATGATTCCCTTAAGCAGCATGAAATGACCTTCTTTGTCTCTTCTGATTAAATTTGGCTCGACATGCATTTTATCTGATATGAGGATAGGAACCTCTTTTACAAGATTCATGTGTATAATATTTTTTTTTGCACTCCTTTCACCTCTGTCTGTGTATGTCTTTGCCTATGAGGTGGCTCTATTGGTGAGCACATACTGTTATGTCTTGTTTTAATCCAATCTGCTAGCCTATGTCTTTTGATTGATGAGTTTAGACCATTTACATTCAATGTTATTATTGAGAGAAGATTTTTATTTCCTGTCATTTTGACTTACTTCTATCTTTTAATTTGAATTAGTTTCTCCATTGATTGAATATTCTAGTATGGTTCCTCTCTCTGCTAATTTTTATTTTTATTTTTTATTCCTTGTTCATGAACTATTTTATTGAGTATGCCGTGTAATGCAGTCTTTCTCATTGCGAATTACTTAAGGTTTTCTTTATCATGGAAGGTTTTTGAATTCTGAAGCTTAATTTTTCTGTGTATGGTATCTTTGATTGGCATCCATTTCTTTCAGTGCTTGGTATATGTTTTTCTAAGACCTGTTAGCTTTTAGGGACTGGGTTGAGAAATCAGCTGAGATACAGATAGCTTTCCCTCAAAACATGACCTATCATTTTTCTCTAGCACCCTTCAAAATATGATCCTTATTCTGTGTATTGGGTATTTCATAATGATTTGCATTGCTTAGGTCTTTGTAATTTTGTACATTTGGAGTCCTGTCAAATTTCTGTATTTGATTTTTCATTTGATTCTTAAGGTTTGGGAAATTTTGTGTTATTATTTCATTGAAAAGATTGTGCATTCCTTTGGTTTGTTTCTCCCAGTCTTCATCTATTCCAATGAATCTTAAATTTTGTCATTCGGGATATCCCATATTTCTTGAAAATCCTGTTCTTGATCTCTTAACATCTTTTTTCCATGGTCAACTTTAATTTCAAGATTATATATTTATGTCTTCATTGCTGAAGCTCTGTCTTCCAAGAGATCTAATTTTCTGGTGATGCTTTCCATTAAATTTTTAATTTAGTTTATTGATTTCTTTATTTTAAGAATTTCCAATTGATTCTTTTTCAGAAGATGTATCTCTTCATTGAAATGATTTTCCACTTCCTTTCTTTGCTCTGATTTCATTCCTACCATCATCTCTTACCTGGTAGATCAGCTTAGTTATCAATTTCTAAATTCCTTATGTGACATTTCCTTCACTATGGTGTCAAGGGTTTCTGTTACTGAGGTATTTTTGTTCATTTTGGATGGTTGTTTCTTTTTCTTCATATTGTTTGTGTCTAACCATGTATCTGTATGCATTTGAGGCAGCAGAGTTTTTACCCTACATACTTAAAGTGTCCCTTAAGTTTTCCAGTACCTCACAATTTAGGAAGACAAAGTATAACAATAACCAATAAAATATATGCAACATTAAACTATTTACATAGTTTCTATTTATGACATCTACAATGTTAAGTGGCACAACAAACAAATTTTATGATAAGCAATTAAGTAAAAACAATAAGTTTGCAAAAGGGCTTGCAATTTCAAAAGGTATAGAGGGAAAATGCAGAAAAGATGCAGGATATGATAATTATGAGGGAGTAGGAGAGCAAATAGAAATAAAAAATTAAAGAGTGAAAAAACAATAGAATTTGGCTGTTAGCCAAGAAAAGAAAGCAAATAAAGAGACACAGACAAGTGAAAAACAATACAAACTAAACCAAAATATACGAATCAAAATATCCATGAACCATTCCACACAAGCAATTTAAAAAGTAAAAAAAAGAAGAAAAATAGAAAAAAGTTCCTGATGACAACTTAAGAAATTGTTTCCATTGCAGTGCTCAATGAGAATATATGTTCATTTTCTGTATACCCAAATATCTTCCTTTCTGTTTCTTTTTGAGGTAGACAGTGCACACAAAAATGGTGGCCAGAGGCTGTCAAATCCTTCATCTTTTTTTGTTGCTCATCAAGGTGCCATTTGGAGTTAAAAAATTTTTGGCTTCTCTTCTTGGCAGTATGAGATTTAGTCGATTGGAGACTGTTATGCACTCCACTCTCAGGTTGGGGTCACTATATAGTTCTGTAAGAGAAGTTCACATAGGCAGAGTTCCTGAAGATGGGTTTAGGTCTATGTAGGTACCAGATGCTTTGTTGAATGGTAATTGGTCCAAAGATTTTGAATCAGTGCACCTCCAGGGCCTGACACCTGTGGATTCACTCTGGGAGAGTGCAACCAAAGAGTCTCCCCTGAATTTCACTCATGCAGTGGAGGAGTTAATCCTTCATCCCCTTCACTACCCATGGACCCCACACTTCCTGGCCTCTCAGGCTCAGTCCCCAAGAAAACAGTCACACCAGCTCACCAGTTCAAATTTCTGGTCTACCTCAGCTGGTTCCATGAGCAGCCAGATGCAAAACAGTAGTGAACCAGGCTCTCTCCGGTCTCTATTACCCATATTCCCCTGGGTAAAATACACTCCACAGCTGATTGTCTCCTGACCTCCTAGGGACGCTCTTGTGTTGTGTGGTAGGCATCTGTGAGGTCTGTTTTTCAAAGCCTGCTCAGATTTCTCAGCTCTTGGGTCCTGGACTTGTTGCCATAGCCACTGGCTACCATAATGTAGTGGCAAGATTGCTTCTGCCTTGGCTCTCTGTAGACAACCAGGAGATGCAAGGTGCTTTCCAGCATGAGGATATAGTGTAGCACAGACTCTGTATCAGTCTATATTGTCCTTGAGCTATGATTTCTCCTTACCAATTCATCCACAGTGCCACCTGAAATGTGGATTCCCTTCCTCCCTGTCTCCACTTTGCCAGCAGTGGATCAGTTCTGGCAGCCACTGGTGTTGGTGATGGGCTTTTTTCTTTGTTTTATTGTTTCCAGCCTTCTGAGTCCCCAAGCTAATTCTGAGTCCACTGTTAATTCCCAGATAACTCCTTCTTTCACCCACCTTACTGAGAAGCCGTTTATCCATTTTTTTGGTCTCATGTTGCAGAGCAGCTTGGAAAGCGATCTATTCTACTCTGCTATCTTCCCCATCATCTTTACTCTTTTATTATTGTTCTTGTTGGTTCCATAGTGTCCATCCATAAAATATTTTCATGTATTTGAACAATTTCTATCATTGAACATTTAAAATTATTTTTTATTTTCTCCCATATTAAACAATGTAGTAATTATATTCATATGAGAATCTTTGCACACTATTTGATTTTTCTCTTAATAGAATAAAAGTTGTATGCCATAGGGTAATTGCATTTTAAAATTTAAATTATTTAATGTTTATCATTTTATTATAGTAATAATGTGTGTGTCTTCAACATAACAATAATTAAAATTGCAATCAAAATATTGTATTTCTTACAGGGTTGTAGGCACTGTGCTATTACACATTATTTCATTTAATCTTCACTAAAACATTGTCAAGTTGCTCTTTATAACATTTCAGTTTTACTGATAAGGACACTGGTATTTAGTTTGAAAAGATTGTCCAAAGCCAATAGTTATTAAATGGCAGGATTGATTTATCCTAGGATTAGTTTTCAAAAGGGTGATACAATTTGGAAATCACAGGCAGTTTTAATTTTCACAGAATGAAAAGATGACATATTTTGAGAGAAAGGTTCAGGAATGCTAAATATCCTGCAATGAATGAGACAGTTCACGTGACTTCACAATATCTTGCTAGATATTCATGTAAGAAACTGTCTGGTTTGCCAGGTCTAAAACTTAAATCTCTTCTAGACATCAATACAAATAACTTTTACAGGGTTTTAATACAAAATTAATTTACTTATATGCAAAAATTACCCAAATGAGGATGTATGCCTGAATACTGATTTGCTTTTTTCAGAACTTTACCAAGAGTTGGTCAGCATTTTGGAAAATCAGGTCACCACTATAGTATGTAAGTCCCAGCATAATATGCCTGTACCCCTCTAAATTTGGAGTGGTCAATTTCATAGAGATTCTGGTATAGGTGCACAACACAACATTTTATAAAATCTTGTGGGGTCATTGTGCCCATGCATGAAATATATGGCTTTATTATAAACTCATCTTTATTGTACATGGGAACATTGTAGTGATTGCATAAAACTTTGTGCTTAAATATAAGTTCATTTTTTCCAAGAGAATGAATAGTTTGTCTAAACAATTAATTCTAAAAAGGTGGGTAATTAACTCTGATCGGATTGAGAGTGAAATGTACATGTCTGGAGGACTGATTGGGTCATTTTTTCTTGCTAAATATGCACATAAATATGTGTGAACTTTGAGACAATATGCTTGTGCTTTTTAATTGTTAGTCTTAATCCTCCAATGATTTAAATCAACATTTTTAATTAAACAAAGAAGAAAAACTGGAATAGAATGGAGCAGAATGGTGGAATAGAGTGGAACAGAATGGTGTGGAGTGCAGTGGAATAGATGGGACTGGGTAGGATGGAATGGGATGGGATGTCAATGTTGTCTCCATTTTGTGTATTTGTGCTTATACCAACATGCTGCAAAATGTTTTTCCTTGGGTCAAAATGTTGAAGGTTTGTGGAGCACACCTACTGAATTTTTTTACCACAGAAGTGCAATTTTTTCAGGTGCCACTCATTCATCCCCATCTGAGAAGGAAAGTTGATTTTCATGGTGATTTGGGAAGTGGAAGAAACCTGAAGATATGCTTGCATTGTGTTTTTATTTCTCAGTTTTCCTGAATGGAGGTGATAATGCTGGGTACAAATTCAATTCTTTTTATTTTTCATTTTTACCGGTATGAGGGTCAAACCCACTGGTTCTGCACAAATTCAATTCTTAATATTCTCTGAATGTTTTTGTCCCTCCAAACTTCCTATGTTGAAACCTATTCACCGAGGTGATGGTATTTAAGAGGTGAGAACTATGGGAAGTGATTAGGTCACGAGGATTCCATCCTTTTGAATGAGAGGCCCAAGGGAGTTGACTTATCTTGTGAGGAATGGGTCTTCATGGGATCATCTGGTTATATCTCCTGGCTTTTTGGTCTTGGATTTCCTAGCCTTCAGGACAGTAAGCAATAAATTTCTGTTGTTTATAACTTATCTAGTCCAATGTAATTTGTTATTTCAGTCTGAACGGACTAAGACAATTTCTCATCCTCTTTCATGTACTTGACTGTTGCCGAATACCCTTGCCTCTAATACAGATATCAGAGTTTTTATTGCTTGCTTGTATCATTAATCAGTTTTAGAATCACAGAGTAAATAGAAATTATTCTCCCACATCCTTGCCTCCCTCTGCTTTATTCCTCTTCCCTCCCTTCATTGCAGTTTGGGTCACAGAGTTTATGTCCTCATGATGCTGTCTCATCCTGGCTTTCCAGACTTCTCCACTTCAGTGATCCATAAAGTGATTTTTTTTTCTTTTCTCTTTCTCCTGCTTCTTTGAAACCTACTTGATCTATATCTCATTACTCTGTGGCCTTACAGATGGCCACCAAGTTATTTTTTGATACATGTATTCAGACTAAAATAGTAATAGATTTTTATGTGACACTTTCTATGAGGTATTTTTATTTTTAAAGGCAGCAGAGTACTAATGAAAAGGAATGAAAGTAGTATAGGAGACATATTTGGCTGGGGTGAAAGAAGGTGGTGGCAATTAAGAGACTTCTTTTCTTACAAGGAGACTATGAAGACTCCTGTATAAACATAAAACTGGTCTTTGTTAAAGTTCTAGACACTGCTTGATAAATGAAAAAAAATAAGCCATCACTATATTTAAAAATATCTAAAAAAAAGTATTTGTCACTGCTATGATTTGGATATGGTTTGAGTAAGTTTCATGTTTTGGGGGCTTGGACTCTAGTATGCAGTGTTGAGAGTAGTGGGGCTCTTAAGAGATGGGGTCAAATGGGAGGTCCCTAGGTCAATGAGGGGCATGTCCTTAGATGGGATTGCAGAACTCCAGTCTCTCTCTGCTTTCTGTTTGGAGATCTTTTTCTCCCTTACCACTCTCCTGTCCATCAACCATGGAATCCTCACCAGAACCTGTACAAGGCTATTTGGACATGCAGGCTCTATAACTGTGAGTGAAACAAATCTCTTTTCTTTATCAAGTCATCTAGTCTCAATGAGGTTATTTAAAGCAAATTTAGAAATAAACCCAAGAAATTCCAATTCTGTTGCCAGCAACCACCTGGGCAATTATAACTTGAAAATGCAAATTTACCTTTTTCTTTTTTTATGGTGCTAGGGTTGGAACCTAGATCATTGCATATGTTAGGCAAATGTTCTACCACTGAGCTACATACTCAGTCCACAAAGTCATTTTTATTTGGCCTTACCCTTTCTTTGCTATTTAGGTCAAGTATATATTGAGTTTTCTGATCTAAATCAAGTTTTTTTTGGTTCTTGCTTGGATTACTCTTTTCTACTCCCATTGCATTTTTATTCATTGTATCTAGATGGAATATTTCAATAGCCTCACAATTTCTTGTATCCTCTGATTCATGCACATTATAATCAATATTATCCTTTCAAAACCATGGTTTTGATCATCTCACTCATTTTTGCAAAAGCATTCATGCCTCCCAGTTACCTATAGAATGAAATCTAATCTTCTTTCCTTGGCATTCATGTTCATAAATAGCATAGTTTCATCTTTTCCTTGTATTTATTGGCTAAAAAGATTGAGTTGCTGCTCCCATGGACTAGCCTCCACACCTCTGCTACTCTGCCTTTAGTTACCTTCATGCATTTACCCTACTAGAGTGAATGTCCTTCCCTCACATTCTAGGTGCAAAATTCTTTACAATCTTCAAGAGCCAGGAGAAATGAAAACTTTTCTAAGACATAGTGTTATGGTTTAGATAGCAGGTATCCCCCAAAAACTTATGTGTGAGACAATGCAAGATAGTTTAGAGATGAAATGATTGGATAGTTAAACTCTTTTTGCCTTTTAATATTTTTGAGAAAAAAATTATATACAATTAAGTGCACTATTCTTTGTAATATATTTTAACGTGTTCTAACAAAGGCACACACATAAGTATAAAGAAAGATTGTGCCCATTATCTCATAAAATCCCCAAGTGCCTTTATGCAGCCAATTTCTACTACCATTCTCTGCCAAATGCAACTATTGTTCTATTGTTTTTGACCACAGATTATTTTTCCCTTTTCTAGAATTTCATATAAAAGGAACCATTTGGTATTATACTGTCTTTTTTAGAATAGTATGTTCTTTCACTTAAACTGCATTTGAGATTCATCTGTTTTTTTTTTCAGGTATCAATAATTAATTCTTTTCAGTGCTCAGTTGTTATTATGATTTGGATATGGAATGTTCCCCAAAAGCTCATGTGTTGAAAGTCTTGGTCCCCAGTGCAGTAGTATCCAGAGGTGGAACTTTGGGAAGTAACTGGATCATGAGGACTGTAACCCATCAGTGGATTAATCTATTTGTTGATGAAAAATTTGAACAGATGACTGGGAGGAGAAGGAAACTGTAGTCAGGTGGGCATGGTGAGAGAAAGTGGGTCACTGGGGGTATGCTCTGGGGGACTTTGTCCCTGGGCTATCCCTCTCTTCTTTTTCTGTTTTCTGTCTGCCATGAGCTAAGTAACTTTCCTCCATATCCTCCTGCCATAGTTTGCCTTACCTCAGGTCCAGAGCAATGGAAACAGCTGATTGAACTGAAATCTCTGAAACCATAAGCCAAATAGTACTTTCCTTGTCCAAGTTGTTTGTATCTGGTATTTTAGTCACAATGAAGAAAAGCTGATGAACACAGTTGTATCCCATTTGATGAATATTCAACAAATTGTTCATTTATTATTAAATATTTTGGTCATTGCCAGCTTTTTGGCTATTATGACAAAAGTTGCCATGAGTGTTCTTTTTGTGGATAGACATTTTCATTTCTCATGGATAAAAATGGCATTAAACTTGCTGGGTAATGTTACATATACATGTTTAATTTTACAAGGAATTGCCAAATCATAAGCCAAAGTAGTTTAAATATGCTGTTTTCCATCCATCAGTGTATGAGGTTTTAGTTGTCTTCCTTTCTATCAACATCAGTAGTCTTTAATTTTAGCCATCTGGTGGGATTGTAATTTAAGTCATCACAGTGAAAATTTTCTTTAATGATGAAAGATGTTGAACTCTTTTTCAAACACTTATTGGTAATTCAGAGTGAAGTGTCTACCATTTTGGTTTGATTTTAAATTTTTTATTGTTTGACTTTTAAAATATTTTATTTTTAATTGACAAAGTAATTTTGCATATTTATGAGTAACAAATATGTGTACATACTTATAATTAATAATTTTACATCAGACGTATAATGTAAAAAAAGTCAGAGCAGGGTAATTGGCATATCTGTCAAACATTTATCATCTCTGTGTTAAGAATATTCAAACTTCTACAAGAGGAATTTTGAAATATTCTATTAATCAGTATCTACTCTAGTTACTCTAGAGTCTATAGAACAGTAAAAGTAATTCCTCTGATTCTACTGCTTCCATATGCCCATTAACCATATTTTATTCATCCTCTCCCCCATATTATTTGCTTGTTCATTATTGAGTTGTAGGTTTTTTTTAAAAAAAATGTTTTCAGAACACAAATCCTTTGTCAGGTATATATATTGTTTTCTCTCAGTTTGAGTCTTGGATATGCCTGTTCTAAATAGTGATTTTTGATAAGTACAAGTTTTAATCTTAACTATGAATAATTTGTCAAACCTAAATTCAGAAATCTCATCATTTAAAATAATGTGCAGATAGACATAAGTGCTTGCAAGTGACTTTCTCCAAATGCACTCTCTCTAATCAAATCTTTGAGCTAGAGTGACATGTTATCTGCTCCCAGGCCTTCAGTGGATAGTTATAAGCTAGAAGAAAACCACTATAGATGCCATATTTGAGAAGTAACAAGAGGCACATAGGAATCACTGATAATTGACAATTTTGAAATACTGCCATCTCTTTGGATCAAGTTTAGTTAGAACATTTAGTTAGAACAATTCATCACTGTCCTTTGATCTCCTCTCTGGATTCTTGGTTCCTCTCTTCTGTGTCACCAGCTGGTGTTTGCACCTAAGTACTTTCCTTGGTCTACTTCCTACAAGTAGTAGTTTAGGGTGTCTTTATTTTATATTGGCTTCCCCCACCCCTTGAAAAAGTAGTGATGCTTTCCCAGTACTATTCTCCTGTAAGTTTTTGGATTCTTGGGCATCTTTTATTCCTTGACATTTTTAAAATATAAAAGCCCTACACATCAATCTCAGTACCATTGCTTTTTGACATAAGGCTTCCTATAAAGCAGATGTGGGGCAATATCCTGAATCTCTAATGTAAATTGCAAAAGGTATTTAAGATATTCTCATCAGAACCTTGTGGGGATTTTCTTTTGTCTTCGAGGTACTGATAGGTAACAGATGCGAGCTGTGGAAACAGGATTAAAGAGATAATTCTATACAGTGGACACACTGTGCTAACCCTCACATTTTTTTCTTAAAAAAAACACAACTTACTACATATTGCTTTCCAGAGTGGCTGCACCAATTTGCAACCCCACCAGCAATGTATGAGTGTACCTTTATCCCCACATCCTCACCAACACCTATATTGTTGCTTGTATTCTTGATAATAGGCATTCTAATTGGGGCGAGATGAAATCTTAGGGTAGTTTTGTTTTGCATTTCTCTTGCTACTAGAGATATAGAACATTTTTTCATATATCTGTTGATTGCTTATAGATCTGCTTCAGTGAAGTGCCTGCTTATTTCCTGAGCCCATTTATTGACTGGGTTGTTTGTATTCTTGGTGTAGAGTTTTTTGAGTTCTTTATAGATTCTGGAGATTAGTGCTTTATCTGAAGTGTGTGTGGCAAAGATTTTCTCCCACTCTGTAGGCTCTCTCTTCACATTGTTGATTGTTTCCTTTGCTGAGTAAAACTTTTTATTTTGGTAAATGGATGGAGTTGGAGAATATCATGCTAAGTGAAATAAGCTAATCCCCAAAAAATCAAAGGCCGAATGATTTCTCTGATAAGTGGATGATGATACATAATGGCGGGGGGGGGCAAGGGAAGAATGGAGGAAGGATGGATTGTGTAGAGGGAAATGAGGGGTGGAGGGGGAGGGGGAAGGAAAGATTATAGAATGAGACAACCATCATTACCGTATGTACATGTATGATTACACAAATGGTATGACTCTACTTTGTGTACAACCAGAGACACAACAGAAGTAATGTTGTAGCACAATGGCCATTTGTGTATGATGAATCAAAAAAAGTGTTTTTTTACTTGCAGAACTGCCTGGCTTAAGTCAACAGGATATGTTACATTTCTCAGCAAACAAACCTGTTATCTGAAGGAGAAATGCAAGGCCAAAAATAGTCTCCTCCATTTCTATAAGAACACAAGTTACCCTGAAGCAGGAGATTTTTGTGACTCTACACAGACCAAATTCCAGAACTCAGTGAGATAATGATAATTTTTGCCCTAACTACAAATCTGTGGGATCAAATTCTAATTAGAACTAGTCAGTGTAGAACAGAATAACCTTGGTTCTTTACCATGCTCAGTGGAGACTTGGAAGTCTGGGGCAATCCTGCTGTCAGTCAAAAGTCAAGAATGGGAGAGGGGAGGGAGGATACAATGGAAAGTGCAGGGGAAAGTGGGGGATCATGAACTGAAATTGATTTCCATGCATGTATGAGTTTGTCAGGATGAACAGCTATTATGTATAAATATAAAACTAAAATAATTTTATTAATAATAAAGAGGGTGACCTGGGTAGGATTCTCTGCAACTTTTCCTGGGATCTTCAATAATACTGGAGGGTGCAATGAGTGTACCATCCTTCTCTGTGAGAGGACCCATTCTCTGCCTTGAAAGTGCTCTCTTTTCCCCTTTTCCTGACCTTTCCAATAAACTCATGCCTGCTACTCTGATGGACATGTCAGAAATATTTCCGGTTTGATTGCGAGAATTGGTGAGAGAGAACTTCTGTCCCTACCTCAGCTCTGCAGCAGGCCATTGTGCTACATTACCACCTTAACTCTTTGAAGTCTTAACAAGTTTACACCCATACCTTCTGCTTCATCTTCAGGCAATGTTTTCTTCAAAGCTATGGATTGGATCATTGCTCTGCTGTTCTCTTTTTGAGAATCATGGAGAGGCTGGAATAAAGTCTTGACTCCTTCATATTTCTTTCTTTTTCTTTCTTTCTTTCTTTCTTTCTTTCTTTCTTTCTTTCTTTCTTTCCTTCCTTCCTTCCTTCCTTCCTTCCTTCCTTCCTTCCTTCCTTCCTTCCTTCCTTTCTTCTTTCCTTCCTTCCTTCCTTCCTTCTTTCTTCTTTCACATTTTTCATAGGCAATTAGAAGGAAGCCTGGTGCCACCATCAGGATTCTAGAAATCTCCTGAACTAAATTTTTTAGTGTATTTTCTATTTCCTGTGTGACAACAAGAGACAGCGCTGCGCATCTTTCTGTTGCCACATAATATGAATATATTCAATTCCCTTCTGTTTCTGATGACTTTCACCTTGTTTTCCTGTATGCCATAAATTATAATCTTCTCAGGGGCCATCAGGCTTCCACTGATAATCTGTTCTAGATTTTCTGATTTTTGCCTGTCATCTGGTCCTGAAGCCACCACCAAAAGTTTAGATTTTTGTTATAATAGCACCCCAATTTCAGGTACCAAAATCTTCAATAGTTATATAATGCTGCATCAAAAAGTCACCCAAATTCAGAGGTTTAAATCAAGGATAAGCATCTATTATCACTTCTAATTCCTGAGAACCAGGAATTCAGAAGCAGCTCAGCTCTGTGTCTTTTACTCAAGGTCTCTCATGAGTTGCAGTTAATTAATCTGGTCAGAGTTATCTAAAAACCTACTGTTCTCAACATATCTGTGAGCTGAGTCAGTGAGATGTGGTAACAGCTGGGTTGTTTCTCTTTGTCTAGTCTCCCACACAGGAGCATCAGGGTATCCATGTAGACAGTGTTCATAACATCTTACCTAAAGACTCCTCAGGTATATTTCCTGAAAGAGAGCGAGAGAGCCAGAAGGAATTCATGTTGTTATTTGTGACCTCGAATCAAAGGTCATTTAGCATCTCTTCTACCCTATTCTCTTATTCAGTTATAACAAAGCTTCAAGTGGAAGGAATTTGTAGATACTAAACTAGAAGAAAAACATATGGAATACCATATATAATGAAGGCTTTTTTCAAAATATAATGAATCATATGCACTAAATTACTTTGATTGATATGTGAATGTTAAACTAATGTTATTCCTGGGTTAAATCATCTTATTTATGATGTGTTTCCTTTTCATGTAGAAAAGAAAATAGATTTTATTTGCTAATAGTTTGTAAATACTTTTTATGATAAGAAATATTGATTTGTCATATTTTCATCATCATCATTAGTTTTGGGATTAGGACTATACAATTCTCATAAATTATTTGAGAAATACTTTTACTCTATTTTTTGAAGTAGCTTATATAAGTTTGATATTATTTTCTTAAGTATCAGATAGGCTTCAACAAGGAAGCACCTGGGCTTGGACTTTCTCTCATCAGTGGTTTTCCAATAACAATTTGTTTTATTTAGCAAACATTAAGCTATGTTTTATTTCCTTCTATCAGTCTTGACCATTTGTGTCTTTAAGAGATTGGTCCATTTCAACTGAGATTTTGTGGCAAAATTTGTTTATAATATTCTCTTATTATTGTCTTAATCTCAGTAGGTTTGAAATAAATAATGTCCCTCCCGCCTTTTTTTTGGCAGGGGGTTAATGGGGATTGAACTCAGAGGCACTCAACCACTGAGCCCCTTTTTGTATTTTATTTAGAGACAGGGTCTCACTGAGTTGCTTAGTGCCTCACTGTTGATAAGGCTGGCTTTGAACCTGAGATCCTCCTGCCTCAATCTCCTGAGCTGCTGGGATTACAGGTGTGTGCCACCGCGTTTGGCTAATATCCCCTTTTCAATTACTAAAATTGTTGATTAGTGTTCTACTTTTTATTTTATCAGCCTACAGGATTATGATTTTATTGATCCTTTGTTTTTCTATAGTTTATTTTCTATAGCATTGCTGCTCTAAAAATTGTAATTAGGGCTGGGGATATAGCTCAGTTGGTAGAGTGCCTGTCTTGCAAGCACAAGGCCCTGGGTTCAAATCCCCAGCACGGCAAAAAAAAAAAAAAAAAAATGAAAGCACAACAAAATTATAATACTTTTTTAAAAAAAAGAGTTAGATATTTTTTAGTTGTCAATGGACTTTATGTTATTTATTTATATGTGGTGCTGAGAATTAAAACTAGTGCCTCACACATGCTAGGCAAGTGGTCTACCATTGAGCCATGATGCCAGCCCAGGTAACTACTTTAATACACTTTATTCCTAACTTAAGATGAAAGTCTAGAAAACCTGGGATCTTTCTTCTTGCCTAAAATTAACATTTGAATATACTTTGGTTTATAGACATCATTTTATTTTACTTTTTAAATTTTATTTATTTTTCTTTTTAAAATTTATTTAATTTTAATTCATTGTACGCAAATGGAGTACAGCTATTGTTTCTCTGGTTATACACAAAGTAGAGTCACATCATCTGTGCATTCATAGATGTACATAGGGCAATGATGTCTGTCTCATTCTGTTATTATTATTACCCCCCTACCCTGACCCCACCTCTTCCCTTCCCTCTATGCTACCTATCCTTCCTCCATTCTTGCCTCCCTTCCACCCTGCATTATGCATCATCATTTACTTATCAGAGAGATCATTCAGCCTTTGGATTTTGGGGATCCACTAATCTCACTTAACATGACAGTCTCCAACATCATCCTGCAAATGCCATAATTTTATTCTTCTTTATGGCTGAGTAATATTCCAATGTGTATATATACCACAGTTCTTTATCCATTCATCTGTTGAAGGGCATCTAGGTTGGTTCCACAATCGAGCTATTGTGAATTGAGCAGCTGTGAACACTGATGTGGCTGCATCACTCTAGTTTGCTGATTTTAAGTCCTTTGGGTATAGGCCAAGGAGTGGGACAGCTGGGTCAAATGGTGGATCCATTCCAAGTTTTCTAAGGAATCTCCACACTGCTTTCCAGAGTGACTGCAACAACTTGCACTCCCACCAGCAATGTATGAGTGTACGTTTTCCCCCACATTCTCACCAACACTTGTTGTTGCCTGTATTCTTAATAAAAGACATTCTAATTGGGGTAAGATGAAATCTTAAGGTGGTTTTGATTTGCATTTCTCTTATAACTAGGGGTGTTGAACATTTTTTCATAAATCTGTTGATTGCTTGTAGATCTTCTTCTGTAAAGTGTCTGTTCATTTCCTTGGCCCATTTATTGACTGGGTTATTAGTGTTCTTGGTGTAAAGATTTTTGAGTACTTTGTAGATTCTGGAGATTAGTGCTCTATCTGAAGTGTGTGTTGCAAAGATTTTCTCCCACTCTGAAGGCTCTCTCTTTACATTCCTGATTGTTTCCTTTGCTGAGAAGAAGCTTTTTAGTTTGACTCTATCCCAATCATTGATTCCTGCTTTTATTTCTTGCTCTTTGGGAGTCATGTTAAGGGAATCTGGTCCTAGGCCAACATGATGAAGATTTGGACTTATTTTCTCTTCTATTAGGTGCAGGGTCTCTGGTCTAATTCCTAGGTCCTTGATTCATTTTGAGTTGAGTTTTGTACAGGGTGAGAGATATGGGTTTAGTTTCATTTTGCTGCATGTGGATTTCCAGTTTTCCCAGCACCATTTGTTGAAGAGGCTATCTTTTCTCCATTGTATGTTGTTGGCTCCTTTGTCAAGTATGAGATACCTGTATTTCTGTGGGTTTTTCTCTGTGTCCTCTATTATGTACCATTGATCTACCTGTTTATTTTGGTGCCAATACCATGCTGTTTTTTGTTACTACTGCTCTGTAATATAGTTGAAGGTCCGGTATTGTGATA
>JAJEJO010004682.1:42580-66331 GCA_020662805.1 Glaucomys volans
GCAAAGATTTTCTCCCACTCTGAAGGCTCTCTCTTTACATTCCTGATTGTTTCCTTTGCTGAGAAGAAGCTTTTTAGTTTGACTCTATCCCAATCATTGATTCCTGCTTTTATTTCTTGCTCTTTGGGAGTCATGTTAAGGGAATCTGGTCCTAGGCCAACATGATGAAGATTTGGACTTATTTTCTCTTCTATTGTGTGCAGGGTCTCTGGTCTAATTCCTAGGTCCTTGATTCATTTTGAGTTGAGTTTTGTACAGGGTGAGAGATATGGGTTTAGTTTCATTTTGCTGCATATGGATTTCCAGTTTTCCCAGCACCATTTGTTGAAGAGGCTATCTTTTCTCCATTGTATGTTGTTGGCTCCTTTGTCAAGTATGAGATACCTGTATTTCTGTGGGTTTTTCTCTGTGTCCTCTATTATGTACCATTGATCTACCTGTTTATTTTGGTGCCAATACCATGCTGTTTTTTGTTACTACTGCTCTGTAATATAGTTGAAGGTCCGGTATTGTGATATCCCCTGCTTCATTCTTCTTGCTAAGTATTACTTTAGCTGTTTTGGGTCTCTTATTCCTCCAAATGAATTTCATGATTGCTTGCTCTATTTCTATGAGGTCCATCATTGGGATTTTAATTGAAATTGCATTGAATTTGTGTAGTGCTTTTGGTAGTAGGGCCATTTTGACAATATTAATTCTACCTATCCAAGAACATGGGAGATCTTTCCATCTTCTCAGACTTTCTTTAATTTCTTTCTTTAGTGTTCTGTAGTTCTCATTGTAGAGGTCTTTCACCTCTTTTGTTCGATTGATTCCCAAATATTTTATTTTTTTGAGGCTATTGTGAATGGTATAGGTTTCCTAATTTATCTCTCAGAGGATGCATCACTTATGAATAAAAATGCATTCGATTTATGAGCATTAATTTTTATATTCTACTGCTTTACTAAATTCATTTATGAGTTCCAGAAGTTTTCTGGTGGAATTTTTAGAGTCTTCTAACTAGAGAATCATGTCATCAGCAAATAGGGATAGTTTGAGCTCTTCTTTTCCTATTCGTATTCCTCTAATTTCTTTGGTCTGTCTAATTGCTCTGGCTAGAGTTTCAAGGACAATGTTGAATAGAAGTGGAGAAAGAGGGCATCCCTGCCTTGTTCCAGTTCTTGGGGGGAATGCTTTCAATTTTTCTCCATTTAGAATGAATATAAACACCATTTTAGCTGAATCTGACATATTTTGATAGGTCACAGTTTCATTTTCATTCAGTTTAAATAAATTTCTAGTTCCCTCTTGATCCTCTCTTTGTTTCTTGAGTTATTATAAAAAGGTGATTTAATTTCACATATTTGGGGGAATTCTACAGATATGTTTCTGTTTTTGATTTCTGTTTTAATTTCATTTGGTCATAAAATATACTCTGTATTAGTCCAGTAATCTTAAATCAAGGAGACTGATGGTATATCTCATCATATGGTGCATCTTGTTGAATATCCCAAGTGTACCTGATGAGAAAGTATTTTCTGCTACAGGACAATGAACTTTTTTGCAAATTCAATTTTGTGAAGTGTGAGGAAAATGTTGATCAAATCATCTATATCCTTACTATTTTTTTTTTACTTTTCACTTACTGTTTCTGTTAATAATTGAAATAGAAGAGTTAGTACCTCCAACAATAATTGCAGATTTGACTATTTCTCTTTTAATTATCTCCATTTTGCATTGTTTTACTTTTCTATTATAAGGTACACTCATATGTCTTCTTGAAGAATTGACCTTTCATAATTATGATTTCATAATTTTGAATTATAATTTCATATTTATATGAAATATAAATTCATATAATTCATATAATTATAATTAATTTCATAATTTTGAATCATAATTTTCCTTTGTCTCAGGTAAAACTTCACAGCATGTATTTTCAAGCCACTTCAACTTTCTTAATGGTTGAGGTTTCCCAGGTGTATCTTTATCCATCATTGTACTCTTAATGTAATGGTGCTCTTACATTTAAAATGTACTTCTTACTAAAGTCATGTGGTAGTGTCTTGTATTCAGACTGACAATTTCTAATTGATATTGGAGAGTTTCATCTATTTACATTTAAAGTAATTATTTATTAATTGGGTTTATGTCTTGTCATTTTCCCCATTTGGCCTATTATTTGTTTCTTTTTTCTTATTTCCTCACTTTTCTTTTTAAAATTAATTAAGTGATCTTTCTCTCTTGCATGACATCAAGATTTTTTTTTGATTATTGTCTCACTATACCTGTTGCAGTTTCAGGGAATGCAATGGTTTTCAATATGCAATTAATTCATCACAGTCCTTCTTCAAGAGATCAATATTGCATATCACTTCATCTCCAATGAATTGTACATACTACTTCACATACAATGGGAGAAATTGGTAGCAACATACTTTTACTACTCCCTCATTCTTTTTATTATTAGTGTTACATAACATTTCTTTATATCCTCCACAATACATTGCTATTATTTTGTTTTAAATGTTAGATTTTTTTAAATTATGTTTTTTAAAATGTCTTTTATGTTTAGCCACATACTTCCTGCTTCCAGTGCTTTCATTTCTATGTATAATCCAGTTTCTATCTGGTGTTATTTTCCTTCATCCTGAAGAACCTTGTTTAACATTTCTTTTAGTGCAGGTTTGTGGTGATGAATTCTTGTAGCTTTTGTTTATTTTAAAAATGTTGTTGCTTCACCTTCATTTTTTTGAGAATTTTCACTGGTTGTGGGATTTTAGCTTGAAATGTTATTTTTTTCTTTCCATATTTTTAAGATATCATTCCAATGTCTTCTGGCTTAATTGTTTCTGAAGTGAAGTATTTATTTTTTACTTACTTTTCTTTCTATTTGTGATATATTTATTTGTTTTTTCTGCTTTTGAAGATTTTTAATAATTTTTCAACAATATGACTACAAGATTTTGTTACATATATGTTTAATCTACTTGGAATTTATTGAATGTTTATGATTTACAAGTTGATATTTGTTGGCTAATTTTGAAAATTTGGGACTATTATTTGTTTAAATGATTTCTATCTCGGACTCCAATTACATGAATGAGAGAACACTTGATACTTGCCACTTGTCCGCTTGCCATTAAGATTGTGTTCATTTAATAGTTTGGCATTTTAATTCCATGTTCTTCTCTTTGGGTATTTCTTTCTGCCAGATCTTCTTCTTTTCAGATTTTTTTCCTACAGTATCTGATTTGCTACAAATTATACTGATTGATGATCTAATTTCAGGCATTTTATTTATTTATTTATTTATTTATTTATTATTTATTTTTATTATTTTGCAATGCAGGGGGGTTGAACCCAGGGCCTTATGCTTGCCAGGCAAGCAGTCTACCAACTGAGCTATATCTCCAGCCCAGGCATTTTATTTTTTAAGCTCTAGAATTTCTACTTCAATATGTTTTACAACTTCCATTTCTCTACTGAACTTCCCCATCTGTTCCCTCATAATGCTTATCATTTCCTTTGCTTTGGCTAATTACAACAGTGGTTCTGTCTGTATTCAGTGACTTTTTAAAAAAAATTCATGATTATGGTTCACATATTGTTTGTCTTTTGTTTATGTGAAATATCACTCTTGAAAGGCAAGGTTTTGTTTTTTAATGAGTATTGATTTTGTTCTGGCAGGCAATTAATTTAATTTTTAAAGTTAATATTAAAATCATGTTTGAATGAATTTTAGTAAGGGTAGATGTAAAGTTTTCTAGGTCTCACATCTAAACTGAGGCTCTGAATTCTCAGATAAGTGCCTGAATTTGTGAGTGAGGTCTGTGTGCTGTTTGTTATTTCTCCAAGAACTTAAGAGAAATCTCTGTAGATATCCATGGCTTCTTTGCACTACCATTCTTTCCTACATTTCTTCATTTCCTGTAAATTTCAGCCTCCCTGGCAACTTTGAACTTTGATTTCTGTCTACTCATCTCATTGAAATCACTCTTCTCTGCTGGGACACCACATCTCTGCACCATTTCTAGAATGTGCCTTCAGGCAAAAGGTTGGAGCAATCATGGAACTTACCTTACATGTTTTCAGTCAGCAGTCATACACTGACTTTCACTTTCCTAGTTGTTTATTCTGGGAAGGTTATTCTCAGACCATTATTCAGTATAGCCAGAAGCAGAAGTTACTATTGATAAGATTATATTTTGCTTATGAGTCTAGTAATACCCTGATGGTAGAATCTTGCAATTTTGATAATTTGAATAATTTGATAGTTTTGTTAATTGGTTCAATTAAATATTTAATAAGTCTTTTGAATGGATGCCTGAATAAAATAAAACACTAAATAAAGTTTAAGAAGAATAATATTGGAGGCCACAAAATTCATCTCATTCACTAATTTTATTTTGCTCAGCAGTCCTTATATTTTCTGTAATAATCATGAGAATACCTGACTCCAAATACTCCCTTCTCTCCCTTCGGATTCACACCTTGTATTATCATCAGAAAGAATGTGAGAAACTAATACAGAGAGGGAGAGCAATTACTGACAACCATGATATGGCAGGCAGCAAAAGTGTATATTAGGAATCAATTGGAACATTCTTTTTTATCTTTTGAGTTGCTTTGCAGGTTATCATTCTTGATAGCTGCTAAAGTCCAACTTGAGTTGTTTTCCTTGATCATACAAGGCAAAGGTGATTATCAGAGTTCAGTGGTCCAGAAAACTCTGATGGAGAAAGGTCAGCACCTGTTAGAGCACAAGAAAACATGCATGTTCCTTGTACTTATTGCTCAATCAGAAGTCTAATACACAAAAGCATACATCACTTTAAATTAGAAATGCCCTTCATTTTCTCCTTTTGAAGCTCTTGAGGTTATCTAAGATAAAAAGCATAAAGAAAAGCTGGTAGTTTATTACATAATTAGAAAATGATAGGCTGCCTATAAGGAATTATCCTAGTGACTTTTAAATTGTTCCACTCTGATATTTAGATATTTGTTCTCTTCTATGATTCATAAATGTGAACATTTTGCTAATTCTCATACCTGCACAACTCATAATATCCCTTTTCTCTTCTCTAACTCCTAAGAATCTACATGAATTCATAGATCAAGCTTGCTCCATGTTTCCTAACTTCTCTGAACTCTCAACTTTAATTTTTAGTTCATTCTTGTTGACTTTCCTGAAATTCCACACAGGAATTAAAGTTTTGTGCTTGACCTTCTTCTGAATCTAAAAGCCACAAGTTCCTCTGCCTGCTACATTCTCACTGTAGATACAAGGAGAAAATTTTCCTGTACATGTGCATGTATCAATCACAAAGCATAAGAAAACAAACCACACATTGTTTTCTCTGTTGCCCTTCTTACCCATTGCACAAACTAATCCAGGTACTAGTTTTGTGTAATGGGAACTCAAGGTGTTCTGACTCATTTCTTCTTCTCTACACTCACACTCTAGACCCTTTTCAATTCCTAAAGATTCTCTGCCAAAAGTCCTAGGTATCCATTTTTTCCATTGATTTTCACTTCCTTCTGACTTCAGTCTGATTCATTGCTCTCTACAAATGGGCTCTGGTGTCTCTCCACATCACTAATTTTATACATGGCTTCCTTTTTTTCAGATTGATACTTTTTCACTTGGGTACCAGTGATATAATTTTCTGCTTACAAGATTAAAATAAAAATTCAGTGTGTTTCCATCACCAAGTACAACCTTTTTAAATCCAACATTAGTGATTTTCAGAATTCGTCCTTAAAATACCCTTTTTCCTCATTCTTCAGGGTTTCTTATGTTTTCTGTGTTATGCCTCAATTGAACCTTATGTATATCCATAAATAATCTTTCTACTTTTCTGCCCCTGTACCATGGTCATGCTGTTCTACCAGTCATGTTTTCCTTTTTCTTTTTGAAAAAGTTTTTTTTCCCTTTAAGTGTTTAATGGCAAGTATAGAAATGGTAGATTCTCACTACCCTTTGAAATTCTTGCTTGTTGTTCATTTAGACAATTTTTTACTGACAGTCTGTGTGCCATTTGCAGTGCTTTTATTATTTCTTACTTTTTCAGCTTTATAGCTGCTGACATTTTAAAGCTATATACTAGGTTTTCCTCATGATGTCTGAATTATAGCCTTTATCATAGTGGGTGTTGCACTATAGTTATCTTCTCAAGACTGCTTTCTTACCTTGATCACCTTCATGATAGCAAAGTATTCTCACCACACACAATTGCACTGACTAGTGTAACCAGCCATCATCTCACAGTGCGCTGTCCATACCATTTCACTGAAGACTTGCACCATGTTTGGAGTATGTGACGGGCATCAATCTGGAATTGAGCATGTTGTCATATATCTCTTTATTTGGAAGTCCCACAAAACAGCTGAGATATAAAAATGTGTTAAATTACTTCTCCCAAAGTAAAAACTACTGATATTAAATAGAAATTTAGAGTAAATAAGGGTGACTCACTTTTAGAGAATTTCTGACTGGGGGGAAAGCTGATAGGGATGATATTTTGGGGCTGATAGATTTTTCTGTACCCTGTAAGTGGTTGATAAGTTTATTTATGCCTGAAGGAGGACATGGGAGATTGAAACATGCGCCCAGGCCATCACTCACAATGTCTCAGGATGTTTCAGTCATTTGAAGGCAATACTCAGAGGAGGTACAGGGCTAACCTGCCTTCTGTTCCACAGGCAGCTCATCAGGGCTCAGCAATTGCATGAGTCAGATTCACACAAGATATTTTATTCTAAGTTATGTCATCTATTCTGTCTTGCTATGAATGGAAACATTAGTGTAAATTTAGCGAGGGATTAGGAAAGAAATCTCTGTTAAACAGCTAAAAACTGAATATTTTAAGAGCTCCATCACTACCTTTAATTGAAACAAAACTCTGTTTCTAAGTAATATCTCCAGACTCATTGGACTCATTATTAAAATGAATATTTTCATAAGAATAGAGTTTCATATTCCTGAAAGCTACTGAAATCTTAATATTATGCTATGGAAGACTGAACTCTTTCCTGATCTAAAACTTGATGGAATCTATTCTATCCAATTAAAAACAAATGCAAATTCTATAAAAATATTTTAATTTGTGCTTCTCTTCTGATAGAAGTATAGTGGTGCTGATGGTAGAGTTGCCTTGCATATTCCCTCAGATGCATATTTCAAATAAAGGCACTGATGACAAAGTGAGTAATTTCTCTCTCTCTACACATTCACACACATATTCACACATACATACCTATGCACTCATATTTTGGCAATTAAAATAACTCATTATTTAAAATAATTTTGGTGATAGAGGTCAGCAAATTAGCACAGGAAAAAAATGCAATGTTTTTGTCTGTAAAAGATTATTTTTATACAAAAATCATAATTTGGAATTGATATGATAAGCAGGCAGTGACAACCATTGCTTCATAATGGGTCATAATATTTCTTAAAGACATATGTCTGATAGGCTCACCTGGTTTTGCTATAGTCTCGGTTAAGATATATTAAAACTAAAAACTGTAAGGTTAACGAGTGATAAATATAAATTTGTATTTGAACAATCAGATAAATTATTAACAAGTCTTTATTTTAAAATGTTTCAGAAAGTTACTGCAGAGTCTAAAAATAGAACTAAATGTCTCACTGAGAACCAAGTACATGAAAATATGCCCAATGAAAATTTGACTAACAATTTATTTAATGATATGAAGAAACCTTGAGATTAAAAAGGTACACAGAAACACACACACACACACACACACACACACACACACAAACACTGAGTTTTCATTTTTAAATGACTTTGGAAATATTAGGCAGAGTCCCAACAAAGTTACCAATCTTACCAAGATAAAGACAGTTCAGACTTTTATTGAAAACAGAACAAAATAATACAGAGCATGAAATTATGAAAACACACACACATACACATAAATGAATGTAAGGTTTTCATTACAACCCTTATAGTTCCATGAGTATCCAGATTTCAATGGTTTCACACATCTTGTTAAAACAGTTTTTTCACTGTTTCTCTTTCTACACACACCAAAAAATACATAGACTAGATTAATGGTAAAATGTAAAAAAGAAAGGCATGAAATAAAATAAAATAGATTAATTTACTCGTTCACTCATTCATTTATTGAACAAATATTTATTGGATACTCACTATATGCCTGGAATTTCATATTATTAATATAGCACCCAATATATATTCAAATAATAAAGTCTTCTTAAATCATCTTTTTAATTGAAGCAATAGTTTTCTTTGTACAATTTACATATTCATGATTGTATATTTCATGATAAAATATATTTTATATAACTCATAATTTTACTATTCTAGGAAATACATGAATACAAGACAGGACTTTGAAAGAGGTGTAAAATCAGTATAGGTAGGTAAGATTAGTGCACAATTACAAAAAAAAAAATGAAAGGAGCAAAGGAGAAAGGAACTGCTAAGAAAGGATGGGAGGGAAGGAAAAAGATGGATGCCACTTGAAAGTAGGAGGAAAATATAAGCAATAGATATATAAGGGAAAAAGCATAATGCACTGACTGTTGGGTTAGACAAAGTTGGGCAGACTTCTTTACTGTAGAACTTCCTTGAACACTAAATTTTCATACAAAGATTTTAAAATTATCCAACCAGGAAAAAAAATTTATGTGCCATTTTTAGATGTATTTGATCATGGGACACAAAAACACGGTTTATGAAATGCTATTCTAGGTAATCACTGAAACATTAAGATTGCAAATATCATACAAGTCAATGTAACTACTCTCTGGCTGTTAACTCACCTCTGAAGTTTCAAAGCCTGTGAACTCTATTGAGCATTACTGAGATTAGCCCTCATTCTCTCCAATGCCAACACTTGGTTATCTCCCTAGAAAATACTTTCTGTCTTTGTAAACTAATTTAGGGAAGTTCTACATATTATATTCACTAATAATCAATCACAATTCTTGTTCTCATATTTTTCTTAGAAAAACCTTCGATATCATATTATTGAATTTTCCATAATTTAATTTAGATTTCAGCTTAATATGTCTTAGTAAAATGGTCCTCAGCAGTGAATTTTGGCTGAATTAAAAAGCAGTATTCTACTGGTCCAATAACGCAGTGTGAATAATGGGTTTCTCTGAGGCTTTTACTTAAATAGGAGTTTGGAACTTCCCCTTTACAATTGCACCATTGTATGCTTCGAGTCAGAAAGTTTATTTCTAATAACTGCTGAAAAATTGCACAATGATGAATCCCAGAATCAGGTGATCATGAAGAAAGTTCTGATTGAGCAATAATTTTATTTCCAAAACAGACTCCATTACATGGCACTCCAACATTGTGTGGACACAGTCAGGTCATGTCATAACAACTCCTTCAGTTGCTTTTGAAGTGAACTGTGGAATGCCATCTGTGGCTCTCTAGTGGTTTCTGTCTTTGTATTTTACTTTTCTGCTTCCACAGGAGTTTCACAGATTTATTAATTATTTTTCCATTGCTATAACAGAAATGCCTAAGAAAATGAACTTACAAAGAGAAAAGGTTTATTTTGGCTCACAGTTTTGGAAGTTTCAATCCATGATCAATGGATTGATCTGTGCTTATCAGGAGGCAGCAAATATGATGAGAGGGTGGTGAAGAAAAGCACTAATCTCATACCCAATAAATGAAAGAGCATGATGAAATGGCCAGGGTCTGTCAATTCCCCTTCAGGGCACACTCCCAATGACCTGATGACCTCCTACAGGCCCTATCTCTAAAAGGTTCCAGTACCTTATAATAGCACCACCTGGGGACGAATAGCACCAACTTTGGGGGACATTCAATAAGAAAATTGCAGAAATAGATAAGCTGATTTTCTTTGGAAAGAGAATATTTAGTGACTTCATGCACCTGAAGTCTCATTTTCTTTAAAGGATATACATTGTTTTGACACATGGAACATTAAAAAAAAAAAAGAAAAAAGAAAGTTTAATGGAATTAGAGATCAACAAAAAGAGAAAATACGTAATCCACAGAAAATCAAACATTAGCATCCTAAAGTAGGATACATTTTGATAACACTATTTAAATTATTATTGCTCAATTTATAAGATCACAGTTATTAATATGTGGACAAGTGTTTTGTCATGTACTGTTCACAGTAAAAACATATATTTTGAAATTAAGGGATGTTATATAGAGTGCATTTTAATAATAACAGGGTGCAGATATCTGGCAATTACCTTAACATTTCCACTTAACCAAAACTATTATTGCAGCAATTTTGTTCATAATATTTATCTAATTCATGTTACAAGATTAATATATTGTATGTATAATACCTATTAATATGTCATATACAACAGAGATAATCTAAAATACTGAAAGAGAGAAAAATATGGTCTAACTCCTTCAGGGATGAGAGAAATTCAATTTACATTAAATACTAGAGGAAATTTAATGGATAAAATTACACTGAGTCATATAAAAAAGTTATTAGCACACTGCCACTTGAGAATGTACTATTGACAAATGTGTTTATTTATGCCTTAGCTATGTTTATGTATTAAGTACCATTGCTTTTCTGAGAGAAAATATGGAAATTTTACAGTCAGTCTGAAAATAGAAATAAGCCAAATAATTATTGTAGTGATGGAAATAGTTGGAAATGAAACGTTCAATTTCATATTAAATCAAAGTCAGAGTGTTTTTTGGCCTGGTTTGCTAACGCTTTCTGCAACCATAAAATTTGGCTGCAATAGGGCAATACAATACTGGTGAGAAAACACTGGTATGAGTACCACGTTTTTTAAAGGAGAAAAGAAGAAGTCAAAAGAATATAACCAATGCATGGAAAGCAGTGAATGTTTACTCCCATAACAATTGAAGAATTGTAGCTATTTTGGAATAGAACTGCAGCCTGGAGACTGAGTTTGCCATTTGTGTTAATATCCTTAGGCGCTGAAAGGCTTCACCTGGCACGTGTCCTGCACCGGCCTGGGTGATGCTACCCTGGCTCTTGGCTCTGTGTTTTCATTCACAGCACGTTGCTGATTCTTGCTTTGCTGTAATGGGAATGGAACCAAGAAGCAACACAGCGCATGTCAAAAACAAAATAAAACAAATGCCCTGCGTTTCTTCTTGTTCACTATGAAAACACAGAATTCATAATCCTGACGCTGGTGCAGGAGCCCGAGGTTCTTGCAAGTACCTCTCTTCCTAGCAACCATTTTTTTTCCCACCTCCCTTTTCTGGCCTCTCTTTTGGCTGACATAAAAACCATTTATTTTCATGAGAGATTCTGAAAAGAACTTGACTTTAACATATTAGGTTTGTTTATTCTCCTGTTCTTGGATTTCTTTCTAAGAAGATGGAGAATGAAAATATATTCCCGGTGTAAAGTCATTTATTTCTTCCTTGAACCTAAAAGTTTTAAAATACACACACACACACACACACACACACACACACACACACACACACACACACACACACACACACACACACACACACACACACACACACACACACACACACACACACACACACACACACACACACACACACACACACACACACACACACACATACTTGCCAGGACAAAATATATTGACAGTCTAGACATTTGGAGATGAGCAACCAACTTGATTTTTAAAAACATTTTCTTATTTTAAGGTGTATTTAATCTAATTCATCTTCCCACAATTCACTTTCCCTGTATTAGGAACAACATAAGCCCCTTCAGAGCTCAAAGTCACTTCATGGACAATTTTCTTTGTCCTGACAATATCCTCTGTTTATAATGCTGTTTGTATATAATAATTAATATTTAGGTTAGATTAACAGTGTGACAGAACTTAAGATTTGATGGTTGTTTCTTTTTTGCAGTTGAATTACCTTTTGAATTTCAATCTTTTAATTGTGTCTTTAGAAATATCTTTAATTTTTTTATTCTTTTTGTTTTTTTCTTCAAAACGATAAGGGATCTTTTAGAGCAAGACTTACTTTTGTTTTCACAATAGACTGAAACCCTATTTGGTTGCTTTTATCCCAGGAATGAGATGAAAGGTGATCTTTCTCAAAACTTCAAACCAGTCATTTGGTCCTGTGTACAAGAAATAATTTTGTTCTATGGCTTCACTCATGCCTTGGTGAACCTAACAGCCCTTAGAGCTGTGGTGCTTTCATTTGAATAAATGGCACCTCAGAGGAAGTTAATGCATAATAGCATATTGCTAGAATCTGTGGAAAATTTGAGTTTTTATTTTTCTATACACACAGTGTATTTGTTGGGCCATGTAGTTGAAAATATATCAGCAGTGTTCAAAATAGAAGTATGTGTATCTAATTATGTGCATAAACAATAGGCCAAGATTGCAACATCTGGTACTTGTGTGTAATCCTGAATACCTGACTTGAGGTTTCCCAGCAGGGGGGAATGGTTTGGACTCACAATGGCACTCCCAGGGCTCAAATGACAGGGAATAGAGAAGAGATGTTCCTGTTCTTTTCGATCTTTGGGGACTCAGAAGTCTGCTTTTCTGCCTCATGTTCATTTTTCTCAATTTTACACAAAGACTTCTATATTTTTTTCATTTCCTCTCTATCCAAACCAAGTTGGTATTGAAGGGAGGGCAAGTAGTGTCCTTTTCCTGTTATAACATTTGGGTTTTTCTTGTCTTTTTTGGAGTTAATTATGCCCCTTGTCAATGTTTTCCTAGCACCTCCCATTAACTCTTTGCAGGCTACACAAGAATTTGAGAAGCTGCCTTGGAAAAAGGACCTAACATTTGCTACGTAATGACCGTGAGCCAGGCTCTTTAAAGGTATTCTGGTAAGTTCCTTGCCCTAGGGTCTTCAGACCCAGGAAATCTGGAGCTGGGAAGACACATAACCATAGTATAACCCAATTCTTCTGTTTCATTCAAGAGGCTGAGAGAGGTGAAATGATTAATTCACTTTCTTTAGTAAAGCTTAGTGGGGGTAGGGAGTAAAACTGAAAAAATGAAATCATCATCATAGGAACAATAAAAACAACCTGTTCCTCTGAGAGAACAAATGTTTGTGTAATTGCAGACACATTTCTTAGTTGCAATAAGCCAAATTCTATTTTTATTCTCAGTAGAAATTAACAGTTGTTCCCCTGTAAAGGTTCATGCATGATGTCTTATTAAATATACACATAAAATCCTATCTCAGTGCCATTTCCCCATCCCCCGCTAAACACACACAACCAAGCATATTTAGTATTAGAATTCTCTAAACTGTGGGTAGAGACACTGTTTAGAATGATCCAGATTCCAATCTGTTTTCTGCCCACTGGGCAAGTCTCCTCTGAGACAGTGTGGGAGGTGACCTGAATGTCAGACAGTGTGAAAGTCATTTGAGTCTGGCCACTACTCAGTGAGCCAGAGGGAACTGTGTGAATCAGTGGGAAGAAATATTGAATTGCTTGCAAGAAAATATGTGAGAAACTATTGGACAAAACTCAGTGGTAATCAACACAGGGACCCTGGCACTATTTTGAGACAGATGCTTCTAGACTCCTAGTGGAGAGAGGAGGGGCAGAATGTCTTCTCAAATTTCTTTTGAGCCTTTCTATTTCAAAACAATAAAAATGAAGCATGCTGGAAAAATAGTTTCTACCCACATGATCACATAGACATAGCAACCTATTATATTTTCTAGTATTCTTTGGAATTAAGAAATTAATTAAGAATTAATTCTATTGCAAATAATTCACAATTTTTTCTCCATTTTTCAAATTTTCCACAATATTTCTATCTGTTTTAGGTCAATTTAAGATCCTACTTGTCTAGAAGAATTCCTCCAATAATTTAGGCAATCTTTAATATCAATTTCCTTTCTCCTGTTAAAATTTAGCCTATGTAGAACATTTTGACACACATACACACACATACACACATAATCTTTTGTAGAAATGCCTTTTCCTTTATCTGTCTGTTCCCTCTAAGTCCTTCAGCATTTAAATTTTACTTCTCTTATTGCCCTTTAATTTTTTTTATGCTGATTATTTGTGATTCTGTGTTCATGTTTATGCTTACATTAAGGGTGCTGTATCCTTTAGGACAGAGGCCACAGCAGAAAGCAGGCCTTGGTGCCTTTCTACCTGCAGACTCAACCCAATGTCTTTATGTAATATCATTCTAGCATATGCTACAGAACAGATGAGGTCTTGGTTAATTAAATATTTTCATGTGCCTAGCTCATCTTTCAACAAGATCATAAACAGTAAGAACTATGCATTTGAATCCCTGTGGTACTTGACAAATGGTAGATATTTAAAATAAATATGGATGAGATAAAATCAGACAAGAAACAATCACAGTGGGTAAGAATCTGTGTTCAGCATATGCTGGCATCCTGCTATTACAACATACTGCTAACATTGGCTGAACATATATTACTTGTCAAACACTACCTGTGGTAGTTTTCATGCATTATCTCATTTCATTATTTCTCCTATCTTATAATTATTATCTTTATTCAGAGGCAAGATAATTCAAATGCAATGAGGTAATTTGTCCAAGTTCACTTACTCAGAACTGATAAAGCTGGTACTGCATCCAAGAAGTCTGACTCTATGATTAAGCCATTATCCATTAATATCTTAGCTAATTTATGTCCTATATGATTTGAAAATATTTTGTATGTTTTATTAAATTAAACATTATACACAGAAAACTTTTTTCCTCTTTAGGGCATAGTTATATGAGTTTGACAAATGTGACCAACAAAATGAAGATATAAAATAGTTCTTTCATCAAAAATATTTACCATGTTTCATACAAGTCAAACCTTCCTCCCACCTGCAGCCCCAGGTCACTACTTCATCTTTTTTCTAACCTTATGATTTTGCATTTTTCAGAATGGAATTTTATAGTGTGTGGTCATTTGAGTCTGAATTCTTTCACTTCAGGTAAAGCTTTTAAGATTTATCCATGATCTAGTTTTTTTCAGTCATCTGTTCCCTTTTAATAATGAATAGTATTCTATTTTATAAACATGACAGAGTTTATCTATCCACTGGTTGAAAGGTAATTGGTTATTTTCAGTTTGGGACAATTATGATTAAAGCCAGTGTAAATATTTGCATAGAGGTTTTGTGTTAACATAAATTTTGTTACAATTGGAATAAGGAGAAAGATTGCTCAGTGCTATTATTTGAATGTATTCCCTTCAAACTTCAGGTGTTGCCAATATGACAGTTTTAAGAGGTGGGGCCTTTAACAGGTGATTAGGCCGTGAGAACTTCTCCCATGTGAACGAGATTAGGTGTCCTTATGACAGGACTTGTCAAGGAAAGTTCATAGCTTTTGCCCGTCTGCCCTTTGCCTGACACAGCATTCTTTCCTTCTGGAGGATGCCATCTTGATAGTAGAGAACAAATCGTCAATGGACAACAATCCTGCTGGCACCTTGATCTTGGATTCCTCAGCCTCCAGAACTGTGAGAAAATAGCTTTGTTCTTCATAAATTATCCACTCCTGAATATTTTGTATGTTGAAGCACAAAACGACTACACTGGGCCACAGGAGATTAACTAGCTAGCTAGCTGTCTCTATGAGCACTGCCAAACAATTCTCTGCATTATTTATCATTTTTATCAGAAATGTGTCTAAGTCCTTGCTGCCATTGCTACTATTTAGCATTGACATTTTTTCTTTTAGGTTACCTGTTTTAAAATTTTTATAAGTTTAGTTTTTCCATTCAAATTCATTATTTATTTTAAGTGTTTCTTTAAAAACTTTAATGTAATGCATGATCAAAGTGCAAAGTGTTTTGCATCTGAACATTCAATTGTTATAGCACTATTAATAGTCTTTTAACAAATAATAGTCTTTGTCATTGAATAGTCTTTTACCTTTGTCAAAAATCAATTGATCATAGAAGATGTATGAGTCTCTTTCTGGACATTCTGTTCCAGGACTTAGCAAGCTTTTTTGTAAGCAGTCCAGAAAGTAAATATTATAGGTTTTGTGGGACATGTACTTTGTTGCACTGGTCAAGTCTATCATTTTAGCATGTGAAAATAGCCATACATAATACAAAAATGAATAAATATTTCTGTGTTGCAGTAAATTATATTTACAAAAACAGGTTGTGGACTGACTTTGGTCTTGGGAGCTATAGGTTGCTAATCTGTGCTCCGTTCTGATCCATTTAGCTATTTGTCTGTTCTTTTGCTAATACAATCCTATCTTGATTTTTTTTTTTAAGCTTTAGAGTAAGTCATGAAATTAGGTAGAAGGAGCACTCTAATTTTATTTTGAACACTGCTTAACTGTTCATCTTTCTACATGAATATTAGGTAAAGGTTGATTTTGTTGATATCTACAATAAACTCTTCTGGCATTTTTAATGGAATTGTGTTGACTCTAAAAATCAGTTCAGAACCAATTGACATCTCAGCAAATTTGAGGGTTTGTAGCAATTAATATAGTATCTCTTTCTACATATATGTAAATACATATATAATTTATTTTTGATCTTTTAATTTCCTTCATCAGTAGTTTATAAATTGCCCAAATGTATTTTTAGTGTATTTTTTAAGGTTTGTATCTGAAAGTTTCATTATTTTTGATATTTTGAAAATTTCAATTTTTCATTGTTTGTTACTAGTAGATGTAAATATGATTTGAGATTTGTATTTTGACCTCATATCTTGTGACCTTGTAAGCTCCATAATTAGTTCTATTATAGTCATAGTTATAAAATGTTCTACCTAATTGTGTCATTTGCAAATATTTCAATTATTTCATCTATATGCATTTATAAGTTTTTTTCCTTATTGCACTAGCTAAGACTTTCAACATATGTAAATGGAGTAATAAAAGCAAACAGCTTTATTTTTAATTCAATCTTTTCCCATTAAGTGTGATGTTGGCTGTAGCATTTTTATTTATTTATGTTTGTTGAATTCCTTTTCCTCACTTGAAGAAGTATCCATCTATTTTTAGTTCATTGACAGTTTTTGTCACAAATATCAGATGTTGAATTTTGTCACTTTTTTCCATATCAAGGAAATATTAACATGATTTTGTTCATCATGTTGAGAATAAGGAGAATCCCACTGTTTTGAATATTGAACTAGACTTCATTCCCCAGATAAACCCCAGTTGGAATGATATGTTTATTTATTTATTTTTTATGTTTTGCTTGATTTGATTTGCTAATATATTGTTGAGGATTTTTCTGTTCCTCAAATATCATTTCATTGTCCTATCAGAAAGGCTTTCTTTCCCAGACCCTTAGAGTTATTTTGAGGTCATGTGATTAGTATGGGCCCAATGGATAGAAGCGATGTATGTTCTGAAATGGAAGAGTGAATTTTATTTCTCTCTTATTCCCTACCAAGTGATTGTGTTGATGTTATGGTACCTCAAGGTAGAAATGGATTCAATCTTTTGAGTCTCAATGCTACCCAAGAGAACACTTGAACCTGAGCCACATTCTGGGTAAATGGGCAAGAAATTTTGTTTATTAATCTACTGAGATTTGGGGTTTGATTTGTTAACACAGTATAAAATGGACTGTTGTGTCAAGTAAATATGTAAGATTGTAATAGACACTATGGTGTGAATGTGTCCACCAAAAGCCATGTTTTGGAAATGTAGCTCAGTATTAAGAGGTAGCACATTGAAGAGGTGACTAGGCCATGAATGGAACAATCAGTCCATAAATGGATTAATGCTACTGCTGAATGGATTTGTTATAACAGAAGTGGTTCCTTATAAAAGGATGAATTTGGTCCCTGTTTGTTTGATCTCTCATGCTCTCCCTCACCCTATATTTCTCTCTCTTTTGCCCTTCCTCCTTCCATCATGGGATGATGCAACAAGAAGGCTCCCACCAGATACCTCCAGATCCATAAACCAATGTATTTTTGTTCATTATAAATGACCCTGTCTGCTGTATTCTAGCAGCATGGAATGGACTATGACAAAATGAATATGAAATTTTTATTTATTAAATCATTGATATTTGGGGGTTAATTTTTGATATATTATAAGTTAGAGCATCTCATCAAGTAAAATAGGAGATTATAGTTGGTTACATAAAAAGAGATAAAATAATTTAAAAATGGTTGCTATTTGACAAGGCCATACATCTGCTACTCAGAATTTGTGCCCAAACCCAATTTAACATTCAATTTAACTATTTAAAAATATCCTAATGAGTCTAATAAACCTTCTGAGACATACTCAAAAATAAAAGTAAATATTTACCCAACATTTTTAATTGAAATTTTTTTCCCAAAATAAAATCTCCTAGAGAAGTTGGCCCATTTCTGAGTAATAGGACTACAGAATTAAGATCACCTTTTGACCCAGTTATCCCACTCCTCAGTTTATACACAGAGGACTTAAAATCAGCATACTACAGTGATGCAGCCACATCAATATTTATAGCAGCGCAATTCACAATAGCTAGATTGTGGAACTAATCAGCAGATGAATGGATAAAGAAACTGTGGTATATATACACAATGGAATATTATTCAGAAGAATAAAATTATAGCATTTGCAGGTAAATGGATGGAATTGGAGAATATCATGCTAAGTGAAAGAAGCCAATCCCAAAAAACCAAAGGCTGAATGCTTTTCCTGAAAAGTGGATGATGATACATAATGGGGGTGGAGGGTAAGAGAAGAATAGAGGAATTTTGGATTACATAGAGGGAAATGAGAGGGGAGGGGAGGGGAGGAGAGTGGGGTCAAGAAAGACAGTGAAATGAGACAGACATCATTACCCTATGTACATGTATGATTACACGAATGGTGTGAATCTACATCGTGTACAACCACAGAAACGAAATGTTGTACCCCATTTGTGTACAATGAATCAAAATGAAGTCTGCAAAAATTAAAAAAAAAATACAATCCCTGAATACCTCTGACATCAGGTGATGGCCAGATAAGAAAAATGAAACCTATCAAAAGAATTTACAAGTGAGTCAAGTGGCTTGATCACACTGTAACAGCTAGAAAGAACAATAGGCAGCTATCTAAAGGTTTATCTCTCTGTCTGAAGTGAAGTGACTGTTTAACTTCAATCAATCACATTTAGCTACTACTAAAAGCCACATAAAAGGAGCATGGACCAATAGTTTAACAACATGTCAATGGTCTTACATTGTGGTTTATTTTGCATTAAGAAAATGAAGGCTAATGATAGCAATCTTTTTAATTATATACATTAAATCAGAAAATTAGAGTAAATGTACAGGAAATTTTTGACTCAATTTTTTATTGGCTAGTGAAGTATTTTTTGTCTTTTTAAATTTTAGTATGCGTAATATGGAAAACATAAAAACTCAAAAACTAGCATCTCATCACATACAAGTTTAATTCTGGGATATAATATTACTTTATCAAAATATTTTAATAACTTGCTAGAGAACAAATTCAGTTGGGATCATCCTAAATATTTTTAATAACCACAGAAACCTCAATATTAATGAAGGTTTCTAGTGGTTCTATTTTATCTTTCAGTAGATGACACTGGGGACCTAATAGTAAGTGAAATTCTTAAAGGACCTGGAAATTGTCCGTATACGACTTCCTCCATAGCAGGTCCGTTTGGGCATGAAGAATATCTATACATTTGAAGGAACGGTCTACAAAGTTCCTACAGTAATCAGAGTCATAAGTAGTATTCTTAGCTGTATGCACCATCTGAGAATACATAAACAGATGTTGAGCTTGTATTGCCTCAGGTTGTAAATCTCAGTAGCAAAAGTCAAGCCAGTTCCCAGAAAGAGTGGGCCTGGGATTATCCATCACATTTTCCAGGTGTTTCCCCTGGACTACCATTATCACCTTCACCCTGCCAGGTTATATTTCTATTTACCTTTTTTTTTTCTTTCGTTTCTTTTAATTAGAGAAACTATTCCCCTAAATTCAGAACATTCATCAATTCTCTTTAGACTATTATTTTCATAAAACAGAGTATAAAATGTAAAACTATACAAAGTCTATAGTTCTGGTGAGAATATGATTGGAGAGGAGTAGGAGTAAACTAATCTCCCTTCCCCCGCTCCTCAAGGGAAAATTTCACAAAATTCGGTGCATCTGAGATTGTTACAGATAACCAAAAGGATCATGGATTTAAGTCCATTCAAAAACACTTTTCTGGATGTTCCTAAGATTAAAGGGAGAGATTAGGCCTTTGTCAGGTCTTCACTCATGGTTATCTGTAGTTTTCTTTTCTCATTCTTTCCATTCTCTGTCTTCTTACTTCTTCCTTTCCCAGGCAATCTAAATTTGAATTCAAAGAAGATATCAAACTCATAATATTAACATGTGGGTAAAGGCAGGTTAAGCCTAGGAGATTCTATAATTTTCAAAGAAAAGTCAGTTTATTGATATAAATCTTGAGCTTTCAAGTAAAATAAATTTTTTAAGAATCAGGCTTTCTGATTCTTGCATTCAACACCCCATTCCAGTCTCCACTCTCAGTAATGAAGTTAAAATATATATATATGTATATATATATATATATATACACACACGCATATACAAATACATACACATATATATATACACATAAAGATTTACTTATTAAAGTATATAGTTTACTTATATACTTTGTGCATTAAATATATAATTTATTAAATTTATTTTTATTTATTAACACATTTCCATATATATAATTATTCAGTACTAATCAAGAACATAATTCAGTTAATATTCCTATTTATTATATTTAAAGGTAAATAGTATCTATAAAGTGAAACTAGGCTAAGGTTTCCACACTATGCTACAGGTTTCTATGAGAATGAGTTTTTTTTGGTGTATTTTTAAATTTTTAGTAACACATGACAGTAGAATTATTTTATCAGAATATACATATATAGCAGAATAACAACTTATTCTATTTAGGTTTCCACTCTTAGAGTCGTAGAGTTACTCTGATAGTATATACAAGTACAAAGCTGGAAAGTTATGACCAATTAATTCTACTGTCTTTCCTACTCCCTTCTCTTTGTTTCCCTTTGTCTAATCCAATGGACTTCTATTCTTCCCCTCCCCATCCTGCCTTGTTGTGGGTTAGCATCCACACATCAGAGAGAACATTTGGCCTTTAGATTTTTGAGATTGGGCTAATTTCATTTAGCATGATATTCTCCAGTTCCATTCACTTACTGGCAAGTGCCATAATTTATGAGCATGAGTTGACACAAAGAATGCTCCAAACTATAATGGATCTGCTGGTAATATTGACATTGTATATGTTACCAGTACATTTCTCTAACCTCATGCTATCCTACCTATCTAAAGCCATACTACCATTGCAATTACTACTACTATTGGTACTATTATGCCTTAAAATTGTGCAACCTTTAAAATCTATTTTTTAAATGTTCAAATATTTTTATTTAATATGAAGTTATTTTTAAGTAACCTGGAGCTACAATAAGGGCAAAAGAATAAGATTAATCCTAAGCCTGGTGGTATCTTTTTTTTTTTTTGGAACCGGGGATTGAACTCAGGTGCACTTGGCCACTGAGCCAGATCCCCAGCCCTATTTTGCATTTTATTTAGAGACAGGGTCTCACTGAGTTGCTTAAGGCCTCGCTAACTTGCTGAGGCTGGCTTTGAACTTGAGATACTCCTGCCTCAGCCTCCCGAGTTGCTGGGATTACAGGTATGCGCCACCGTGCCCAGCAGCCTGGTGGTATCTTTAGTTTTTCAGAAAATGGAGGTCAGTGTTTTCATGATGTTTTCAAGGCCATTGATGGAATACTGGTTTAACCATTAATTTTGGTCTCCATTCTAGTTATGGTATCAAAATAGCAAAGGATTCTGAACTTCGAACAGGTTTTAGTCAAGCCCTATAATTAGCCACATTGAAGTTTTTGGAAGGAGAAAATTCTAAGTGAGACCAGCTTAGAAGCAGTGCAATTGAACTAATGCAGTCAAATACCCAGCTGTACTACCCATACACCAATCTGGACTCTCAAGGGCCAGACTTCTCAAAACTGTGATTTGTTCTCACTTATTTTCAAACAGAATTAAAAGTCCTCTGTCATCCCTTAATAGTAAATATCTTTTTGTGGCATTTGTTGTTTTGTATGCTACCCTTTTAAACATCCTCCTGACAGAATGATTCTTTCCTTACTTTTCTGCCTCTTACCTCAATGCTTGGTACTTCCTTTAAATGTCAACTGCATTGTCTGATCCTGTTCCTCCAAAGTTATGGCTTCAATCCTTTTCTTTCCTCCCTGGATATACTCTTGTTTAGAAGATTCAATTTCATAAATATAACTCTTGCTTTTATAATTATGATGGACAATTTATATACACTTTTTTTTTTTTTTACTTATTGATTCATTGAACACAGCTATTGTTTCACTGGTTGTACACAAAGTAGATCACACCATCTGTGCGTTCATGCATGTACACAGGGCCATGGTATCTGTCACACATTCTGTTATTATTCTTACCCCCCAACCCCGACCCTACTCCTCCCTTCCCTCTATGCTATCTATCCTTCCTCCATTCTTGCCACCCTTCCCCCCCCGCATTATGCATCAACATTCATTTATCAGAGAGATAACTCGGCCCCTGGATTGTTGGGATTGGCTGATTTCACTTAGCATAACAGTCTCCAACATCATCCATTTACCTACAAATGCCATAATTTTATTCTTCTTTATGGCTGAGTAATATTCCATTGTGTATATATACCACAGTTTCTTTATCCATTCATCTACTGAAGGGCATCTAGGTTGATTCCACAATCTAGCTATTGTGAACCGAGCAGCTGTGAAGACTGATGTGGCTGCAACACTGTAGCAATCTGATTTTAAGTCATTTGGGTATAGGCCAAGGAGTGGGATAGCAGGGTCAAATGGTGGATCCATTCCAAGTTTTCTAAGGAATCTCCACACAGCTTTCCAGAGTGGCTGCCCCAACCTGCACTCCCACCAGCAATGTATGAGTGTACCCTTTTCCACACATCCTCGCCAACACCTGTCGTTGCCTGTGTTCTTAATAAAAGACATCCTAATTGGGGTAAGATGAAATCTTAAGGTGGTTTGATTTGCATTTCTCTTATAACGAGTGATGTTGAACATTTTTTCATAAATCTGTTGATTGCTTGTAGATCTTCCTCTGTAAAGTGTCTGTTCATTTCCTTGGCCCATTTGTTGATTGGGTTATTAGTGTTCTTGGTGTAAAGATTATTGAGCACTTTGTAGATTCTGGAGATTAGTGCTCTATCTGAAGTGTGTGTGGCAAAGATTTTCTCCCACTCTGAAGGCTCTCTCTTCACATTGCTGATTGTTTCCTTTGCTGAGAAAAAGCTTTTTAGTTTGACTCTATCCCAATCACTGATTCGTGCTTTTATTTCTTGTGCTTTGGGAGTCATGTTAAGGAAATCTGGTCCTAGGCCAACATGATGAAGATTTGGACCTATTTTGTCTTCTATTAGGTGCAGGGTCTCTGGTCTAATTCCTAGATCCTTGATCCACTTTGAGTTGAGTTTTGTACAGGGTGAGAGATATGGGTTTAGTTTCATTTTGCTGCATATGGATTTCCAGTATTCCCAGCACCTTTTGTTGAAGAGGCTGTCTTTTCTCCATTGCATGTTTTTGGCTCCTTTGTCAAGTATGAGATACCTGTATTTATGTGGGTTTGTCTCTGTGTCCTCTATTCTGTACCATTGATCTTCCTGTCTATTTTGGTACCAATACTATGCTGTTTTGTTGCTATTGCTCTGTAGTATAGTTAAAGGTCTGGTA
>JAJEJO010004682.1:71331-200255 GCA_020662805.1 Glaucomys volans
TAGGTAATCTGATGCTTTTCTCTCGCAGCCTTTAAAATTCTATCTTTGTTTTGTATGTTAGGTTTTTTCATTATAATGTGACTTGCTGTGGATCTGTTGTAATTCTGTGCGTTTGGTGTCCTGTAAGCTTCTTGTAATTGATTTTCCATCTCATTCATCATATTAGGGAAATTTTCTGATAATATTTCTGTGAACAGATTATTCATAGCCTTGGTTTGTATCTCTGTGCCTTCCTCAATCCCAATAACTCTTAAATTTGGTCTTTTCATGATGTCCCATAATTCTTGGAGGTTTTGTTCATGATACCTAACCATCTTCTCTGTTTGTTCGACTTTGTTTTCAAGATTAAATATTTTGTCTTCATTGTCTGAGGTTCTGTCTTCCAAGTGATCTATTCTGTTAATTATGCTTTCTATTGAGTTTTTAAGTTGATTTATTGTTTCCTTCATTTCCTTGTTTCCTTCAAGAATTTCTGTTTGTTTTTTCTCAGAACTTCTATCTCTTTATTGAAGTGATTTTTTTGCTTCCTGCAATTGCTCTATTAGCTGATTATTCATAGCCTGAATCTGCTCTCTTGTCACATCATTCTCTTCTCGGATCATTTTAATTATGAACATTCTGAACTCCCTTTCTGTCATTCCTTCTACCATGGTGTTTTTGGGTTCTCTTGATATATCATCTAGGTTTGTTTGGGACACTTTCTTCCCGTGTTTTCTCATGTTGCTTGTGTATCTTTCCCTCTAGTAGTGCAAATCAGAGGGATTGCAATTTCCCTGTGAAGACTTAAAGTGTCCCTGCAGATTTCCAGTAACTCACCTGTTGTTTGAGAGGTGCTTGATCAAGCTGTGACCCAAGAAAGGTGCTGTCCCACTACCTCCAGGTTGGGAATGATCAATGCTTCTGGGCAGAGGCAGCCTAGTGTTGATAGACAATTAGATATATGACAAGGTGCTAGACTCCGGGCCAGGGTGTGGACCTGGGCCCTAGACCAAGTTGGGGTGGTGTCACAGAACTGTGCTCAGTGATGGAGACACTGGGCTTGAGAGCCCAGGCAGGCCTGAACTCCTCGCTGGGGGCTCAGGCGGTGGCAGGTGGTTGCTCTCTCCTGGGGACACTGTAAGATGGCGCCAAAGGCCCTAAGCTCCCCGCTGGAGTCAGCAACCCCAGCGGCTCCCTGCCAGACCTCTCCAGAAGCTGCAGCGCAGTGGTTCGGAAGACCGGCCTCAGCTCTGAATCCCCAGGCAGCTGGAGATGGTCCCTCTCTGCCAGGAAAGCTCAGCTTCGAGGACCCAGGCAGCCGGAGATGGTCCCATTCTCCCAGGGAAGCTGCAAAATGGCGCTGAGGGGTCCAAACTCCCCACTGGAGTCAGCGACCCCAGTGGCTCCCGGCCAGACCTCTCCAGACGCCGCGGCGCAGTGGCTCAGGAGACCGGCCTCAGCTCCGAAGCCCCAGGCAGCTGGAGGTGGTCCATCTCTGCCAGGGAAGCTCAGCTCCAAGGTCCCAGGCAGCCAGAGATGGTCGGTCTCTGCCTGGGAGGTTGCTGGTTGGTGCCGGAGCCTGACCAGTGACTCTAAAGCCGCTGCTGGGGACCCGCACTCACTTGCTGGCTGGCGCAGACCCAGGTTGGTGACTCCGAAGCAGCTGCGGGGTCCGGTGCTCCCAGGTGGTAGCTGCCTGTGGCCGGGCCGAGCCCAGCCCAGCAGAGTTGGTTCCGGAGCGGCGACTGGGGACCCCTTATATGTGATTTGAATATAAAATCTCGTTGAGAGCCATATTCCTGCTGTTTGAATCCCGAGCAAGTAGGAATCCACGGAGCAAGTAGGAATGCAGCCTTCCTCTAGCCCGCCATCTTGAATCTCCTCCTATATATACTTTTATACTTGGACTTTTATTTAAGTTTTCCCCAGTTCACAGACATCATTAAATATTTAAAGAACATATGCTGTGATTGTAGGAGTTCAGAAGAAATATAAAACCTACATCACGGCTTCCAGGAGCTTGCATGAAAGTTCTAAAGATCAGGCAAATTATGTATTTACTTTAATAAACAACTGTCTCCTCAGAAACAACATGTATACTAAAAAAACTTGTCAAATCCTGACATTTATTAATGTCTCCTTTCCTTATGTAGTCCCTTAACTCTCCTGAGAATTGTCTATTGACCCCTTTGAGCTGTCATAAGAGTCAATATATGATGTTATTCTGATACTTCTTATGAAGTCTGTTTGGATTCAGCACTACACCCATATTTAAGCTGCTTTCTTCACACATGGATAGTTGACAACTTCCTGAGGAATCTTCTTCCTCATCCTCCTCTTCCAAACCAGACTATTCACTGATGCTTTCTAAAGACATCTTAAATACCAAGAGTTTTTCCCTTACAAAAGTATTATGCTTTCCCATTTTGTAATATTACCTTCTTACATAAAAATCTATTACAAATCTCCTTACTCACTACTTGGGCTTTATTGAAGTCCTATATTTTCAAAATCTGGATCAGTACTTAACTTCTCCAGAAAGCTTTATCAGATGAATTGCCGATCACAGTGATTTTTTCTGGTATCAAATGATAATCTCATACAAATATATCTTATATCTCAACCTCCATTGTAAGTTCCCTGATGCTACACTATGCCTTTTCTTTGCCTATAAAATAGGTATATACCCAATTTTAGGTCTTTTTAACCCTCTCTATTTAATATTATACATAAATGGATTACAGTGGCTCAAACTAATCTTTGGCTTATAAATTTCTTTTCTTCCTTTTTTTCCCAAAGGGTCATTAGAGATGGAAATTATGTTTCTTTTCAACAAATGCATGTCATCATTACATAGGAAAATAATTACTGTAGCTGTTCTGACAGGGACAGTTATAAATAACATTGTTAATAAATTAATTAATGGCCATGCTTTTATATCTAAATTGAAATAATAGAAAAATGTTAAAAAGGAATGTAAAATATAAAAAATTATATTTAAACATGGACTTTTATTTTTGTGATATGTGATTTTTTTAATGTAAAAATAAATGTTGACACATATTTAGTTAGAAAGTAAAGGTCTCTCAGTTGAACCTCAAAAGCAATGAGTTGGAGCCATTTGATTTCTCTTCCAAATTGTGGCAAGTTTACAAATAGGTGTCAAAGTAGACCATCTTTTTTAAAATTATGTCACAGTTTGTGTACTTGATACTTTTTCTTTTCTTTTTATGATTGAATCTAGGGGGGCTTAACTGAGCCACATTCCCAGTTCTTTTTATATTTTATTTGAGACAGGTTCTCACTAAGTTGCTTAGGGCCTCACTAAAGTATTGAGGCTCACTTTGAATTTGTGATTCTCCTACCTCAGTCTCCCAAGCTGCTGGGATTACAGGCATGTGCCCAGCTTGAAAGCTTCTTATTAAATAATTGGAGAGGTTATCCATGGTACGAAAATGCCTTCATGGCACAGCTGATTAGGGTCTTCACCATAATAAGGCTGAAACTAATTAATGGAAATTTTAAAAAGAAATGCTGAAAAATAAAAGATAACTGGTAGTTTTGGTAAGTAACTATTGCAATTGGTATTAGAACTTTATTCCCTATCAGTGGGAAAATTTGGAGAAGCCTTGAGGGAGCCATAGAATGCGATGGACTCTGGAACCAGGTTATCTGGTAAATAACTCATCTCTGCCCCTTGCTACTTTCATGGCTGTGGGCAATTTACTTAACCACTTTGTACCTCAGTTCCCTCATCTATAAATTAGAGATAACCATCACACTATTTCCATGCATTTGTTATGAGAAATAATTAAATTCATTTGAAACACTTTCAAAAGTGCCTGGAATACAATGTACATCCAAATATTGGTTATTAAAAGTATTGCTGGTTGCAGAACAGGTAGTAAAATATTATAGGAACTCTTGCTGTAATGTGATCATTCAATTTTGACCTCTTTAAACCAATGTATCTCAGGGAGAAATTTATCAGTAGATTTGAAAATAGACATTTATGTCTCAAAACCAAATCCCTTAAATGCAATCCTGGATAAAATATCAAAACAAGCAGTTGACCTGGATTGAGAGAGTGTTTTGTCATAGTCCCTTTCTCAGCTATTGGTTTTGTTCTGGTCCATCCAGGGGAGTTGCAAAAGCATTGTGCCTTCTGTTCAGCAAGGTCAGACAAATGTCTATGTTGAAAATCATATATGACATGTGAGCCATTGTCAAAGATTTATGGATATCTATTATGTTTGCCTGAAATTAGAGATTTAATATTTGTTTCAGTATACTTTTAAAATATGAATGTGTTGAATAAATATTTTAAAATATTGGCCAATTTAGCAGATCCTTTTTGAATGGTAGCATGATGCCATTGCTTGCTTAGTGCCCTGATTACAATTACTGCTGATCATTAAATTCTGTAAGCTAAACTTGAATTAGTCTCTGTAAGCCAGACTTCCATAGAAACTGTGCAGTAGGTAAAGTTGACGATAGACATTTCACTACCTCTTATTTCAGCTACACACACAAATGCTTTGCATTTCAACATTCATTTTCTGCTCAAAGCCATATCAGGGCTTCATTTTGCTATGTTTATAAAAATAGTTTTATAAGATTCATTTAGTAAATGATATCTAATTCTCAGACTATTAGGATTGCAGTTTGTTACTTGAAGCCAGAGTGCTACGAAATTCCACTGGATGTTGACAACTTACAAAGCATGAAACCAACACAACTGTCAGTAGTTAGATGCCCCCACTCTCAAATCCTAAAATTAGCAGTACCTATGTTATTAAAATAAGTCTTTGGAAAGACAACAACATGGAGCTGTTGAAGTTACTGTGTATATACATGGTTGGCAGGAAGATGAAAGTGTGAAATCCCTGAAAGCTTTGGTAAGTTGTAGCTGGAAGACTTGGCAACATTTTACATTTTTAGGAATTATATTTTGATATTTTGGGGGGGAAGATGAAGATAGTAATATATGAATTTCTCCCATATCTTCTTAAGAAGGGAGCTCTCTGTAATCTCCAGTGAATTTTCAACGACCATGGTTTTGGAACAATTAATGTTCTGAAAAGCTGTTATGAGATCCATGTAATTCTTCTGTTATTTTTCCTTTTATCTGTAATCTTTAAGAAATCTATCTTAAAATGAATGTGAAATGCATCAAAGACAACCAGCTGAAATCCAGGCATACTTTCACAGTGCCTGGGACATTTAAGAAGGTAATCATCAATTCATCATGGTAGCTTCAAGAATAAGCAGAACATGTAAGTTTGGGTGGGGCAAAGGATGGAATGAATGTGAGAAAGGTGTATTATGCAGTTTGATTAATGAATAAGCAATTGTGATCATTTAAAAATAAAATTGGAGTACAAAATAATTTTGAGATTTAAAATGAACGAATTCTGACTAGCATAGGACAAAAGCAACTAGACACAGATAGTTTACTTTGAAACAATTCCTGGTGGTTTTAGTATAATTTTGTTTGGCACAAGGAACAATGTCAATGATTTCCTTTCTGTTTGATCACTCTGATTTTCTTCTTCCAAGGGAACAACATTGTATTTCGAATACATGGCTATGAGATGCACCCTCCATCCATACAGTCACTCTTTTACTTTCTGTGGTCCACTCATTACACAGCCTGCAATGCTTCTCTGGAGCTAGTGTGCTGCTTGCCTTTCGTTATGGCCCATAGTTAGGAGAGTATCTGGGAAAATACTGAGGTTGAAGAAGTCCGAAAAAAGGGAGAGGGCAAGAGTTAGCATATTTGTTTTTTATATATACTCTGGTTTCTATTCAGATGGTATAATCTTTGACCTTTTCCTTTTGAACCAAATAGCATTATGTTTCTAAAACAGCCCTAATTCACAGGTAAGTGCCACTCTGTACCAATATTTATTTTTAAAGTTTATGGATGTATTCATACAGTTTTCCTGATGTCCATTTCTCAGCCAGTTTATGAAAACCTGATTAAAATGTGATTCATATGCTTTTTCCTAATACTTATGCTCATTTTCAACCAATTTTTGAAAAAACAGAATTAAAACATTGCTATTTAAGTAAAATCTAAATGAGCATTTTCCCCCAAAGACTATCAAGCAGTAAGTCTCCCAAATTAAAAACAAAATCTTATTTTGTTAAGTAAGTCCTCATTATTTACTTCACTCAGGAAATTTTAGACCAGTAAAACTAGTCCTTTTAAATGGTATATTTGGTTTCTTCACTCAGCAATCACATAATGTTTGGAAAAATAGAAGGAAACGATATGTGGATATAATTATTACAATATAAAATTTTAGATTAAGTAACTTCATCACACACATCTATAATCCCACTCCTGCCAATCTTTCTAATGAGACTACTTAAGTACTAAAGAAAATAATAAGCCTAAAAATTGCTTTGAGATCTTTGAGATGTGTTAAGACTGTCAGTGTGCAAGATAAAATGGATGGTAAAATTTTCAAAACATCACCTTTTTATAAACTGTAAGTCATGAGGAAAATACCTGGAGAAGTAAAACGCACATGAATTTAAGAATTTCACTTCATTACTCAATGGCCTGAAAAACAATTCTCAAGTCATTTTATGTTTATGCTATTTGTATTCCTACATATGAAATTTGAATGATATTTGTTTATTTAAGATTTCTGGGACCATGGATGAGACAATGTAAGTAATAGAACCACGGATGAGACAATGTAAGTAATAGAAGAAAATATCTATTTTCTTCATTTTCCATTTGGACATTAAGGTTAAGAATAGTTACTATATTTAGGACATTGACATTTTAGAGAGCTGTAATGATAGTTTCTGAAGTAGTAATGTTCACTGGAGACACAAGACTGAGAATTAGCCTCATTCATCTTTTTTTTCCCATAGAATCTAGCAAAGTACTTGGTGCATAAAGGATGCTAAGTAGTCAATGATCCAAAAATCAAATGTTTAAAATGAACAAAATATATTTATGAAAAAATATATAATACATATATAAAAATAAATATATCATGAACATGTCCAAATCAAATTAATTGCAAATATAATTAATTGTACATTTTCTTTGCACTTTGAAATTGCATGTCCTCTGGGGGGATGACTTGGTTGTTGAAGAAAATTCCCCTAATGTACATTTCTTCTTGATGAGCTTGTAAGTTGTTCTCTCCATGCTGCCTCACTCCATCCTAATAAAATAACCCACCAACACCAGGATAAATAAAATCTTTATGAAATGAACAAATATCAGTAAAAAAAAAAAAGGAAAAAATTAAGGTTAAGGATTGATAAGGAAGCTGGGGAAAATTTAGAAAAAAAAATTAACCTTTCAGAGAAAGAAATCCTGCATGTCACTTGGTAATCTCAGTTTCAGCAAGAAAGCACCCAGGGATTTTCCTATTCAAGGAATATCACTGAAGCAAATAAATTTAGATATTTTAAACAGAAAGAGATTGAACACAAGGAATATAACATTTTTGCAAGAGCTAAAGTAGTAGGAAATGGGGTTACCAATGGCTGTGATTTGCTTAGAAACCACTGGCATAGCTTTGATCCAAGGACCTAGAACTTGCTAGCGCTGCCATTTCCATTTCCACAAACACCTCTAAATTGCCTCACGAGATTCACGACCAGAAAGTGGATCACCATGATTGACTTCCATAGCTCTTTTCAGTATTCCTGTCCCTACAACCTTGCCCTACAGTGCAATGGTGACTGTCAACTCAAAAAACTCAAAAAGATAAAATCCAGGGATAGTGTGAATCTACCAAATTTATATCCCAGACTTATTTACAAAGAAATATGAGAAATAGGCTTCTAGAGTTTTAGCCTTCAAAAATAACATAAGGCACCAAAAAGGAGGCATGTGTAGATATTGATGGCCAATTAAACATATTCATAGACCCAGGGTATGATGGTAATTGGAGGTACACCTGAGTATAAAGCTCCCTTGAGGTGTGGAGAGGAGAATGGGTTTAGCAAATGTGAAGAGATCTCCACAGAGAAAAAAAGATAAAGGGATCAGATTCCCTAAAACAGTTCTGCTTCCAGCCCAGGCCTATTGTGCTTTTTTACAGATCAGGCTATAAATAGTCTAATCCTGTATGGCAAGGCCAAAAATAACAATAAAAAATAAAAAAAGAAAATGCAACACATACACCTTAAATATTTATCACTTAGTTATATATCCACAAATGAAAGTAGCTTCTTGTGCTGAAATAGGAACAGAACAAATGGAATTCTAGAGAACTCAAAGAATTTAAGTGCTGGCGAGGTATCTTCTATAGTACACAGGAGTGACTTGGGGAATAAAGATTATATTTAATCTCTGCTTCTAATCTATCCTAATTCAAGAAATTGAGAAATGCAAAACTCGCTTTTCCTACTAAAAATGCTTAAAAAGCACAAGTTGATAGATATCTACTTCAGTAGATAAAATATCCTTTTAAATTAATGCCAAGACTCTTTTTTCTTCCCTCAAGTCTTCATTATTCTGTCGTATAGCTCACTATTCTCACTCGCTATGGGCAAAAATGACTCATAACTCAGGTGCTTAGGAAGCTGCTCCTCTTGCTTCTACAAATGTGGAATATGTGTATGTGTATATAAATATACATTTAATAATTAAGCCAACTGTTCATGCTTGAATTTATTTGAAAGCTTAATTAGAAGAGTTGATTTTTAAAGCAAATTATTTCTTCAGATCATGTAGTCCATAATAATATTTGTCCCAGTGGGCTGCAATTCTAAGAATTTTAATCATAATCTCCTTTTCAAAGTAAGAATATTTCTCAAGCCACTTTTCATTAAGCAAACTATTTATATGAAATGCTTGGCAAGTAAGAACAAATCCCAAACTATACTTAGCAAATAATAACAGCAAAATCTTTAAACTCGTAGTTAATGCTTTTCAACACTTAAAACTCCAAATCCAAAGTTTATGTTTATGGTGTGTGTGTGTGTGTGTGTACACATGAACATGCACGTTTCCAAGTGCAAAGGCATGAACTTTATGTCCTTTGAAATAAGAAACATCAAGTCAGAAAGAAAGTGGAAAATGTGGAAACCAATGGAAGAGATGTAAAAAACCCTTCCATTTCTAATTTCCCTTCTCTTCATAGTTTCTTTATCATCTATTATATGATTGAAATAATGTTACTACAAAAAGCTTAAACAAAGAGATTACATCTTTTCTTACCCATTCACTAAATGTGTGTCCTTGGGAACATATAGGCCCAATCCGAGTCTTGGTTCTCCAGGTATAAACACATTAGTAGTTTGAACAATGCAGTTTTTGTAGTTTTTGGAGTTCCATGAGTCTCTGATGTTCACTGTTTTCTGCATTTTGGTCCTCCTCTGCTTCCTGCAAACATAGGAACCTATCTATCTAGGACCTTTTCACACAGGCTGAATTGACGAGAAGCCCCTTCTTTCCCTGTACCTTAAAAGGTCTTGTGTTGTAATATTGGAACCATAAGATCAAAGAACCCTGGAGCTCTGCATTGTTTCCTGAGTGAAGCAGTCACCAGTTAATCACTAGACCTAGGATGGACCAACTCTGTGAAACGGTTCACATCTTAAGATACATTTAACTCTCCTAAGGTTTATATGCCATTAATCATTCTGTTATTGGAAGGTCAAAAGGAAAATATCACTGAAGGAGTGATCTTAGACAAGTCATGAAGTTCCATGAGAAGGAATTTGCCATAGAAAGAGAGTACAGGGGCTCCAGGCAGGAAGCTCCAAGGCCATAAAGGGATAAGGATCTGGCTGAGGAGATCAGGGTTATGTACCACACTCTCCATTAGCTGCTGTTGAATCTTGTCTAGAGACCTGGATCATTACTTTCCAAAAGTTCATGTGTTATCTTTTCCTAAATTAGTGTCTTCGACTCAAAAACATTGTTAAAAATACCTTAGCTCTTAAATCTATAGACTATTAAGCATTGCTCTGACCTATGTATGGATTAGAATTTTAAATTTAGCTTTTATTTTTTCAAAAATTAATTAGGTGAGCATGGTAGCATAGATCAGTAGTCTTTGCTACTCAGGAGGCTGAGGTGAGAGTATCACTTGAATTCATGAGTTTGAGACAGCCTTAGCAACATAGTGAGATCCCATCTTTAAAAAAACGTTAATTAATACCTTAATACTACGGACTGCTTTGGTGTTGATAACTAGTCCCTTGGTGATTTCATTCTGGATTGCTGCCTTACTACACCAAACCAAGAGGTTATAAAAGACCATCATTTTATTTTTTCTCACTATGCTATGCGTTGGGACTTCAAGCAGTTCACTCCAGTTGTTCCAGATCCAGCTGGTATAATTACCTTGACTGCTCAGCAGTATTCAGCCAGTAGGTGTGTTTAGCCAGTAAGTGTGCTGCTCTGGAGTGGCTACAGAGGCTTCAAGTACATGCTTTGTGTCTTGACAGAAGCATCTGGAAGCTGGAATTGGCTGGGTCCTTGTCTTAATACTTGGAGCTTCATAATAGGGTCTCTCCAGTAGAGTAATATACATTTACAAAGTGGATCGGTGCTCTAAAACTCAGAAGTGGAAGGGGCCAGTCCTCTAAAAGTCCAGATCCAGAACAGTCACAACATCACTTCTGCCACACAGTGTTGGTCAAAGCATCACAGGCTAGTGAGGAACAGGAGACAGACCCTGTCTCTTGATGGGAAAGCCGAGGAAAGTCTTCAAAGACTATGGCTATCTTCTCTCTGCTACAGCCTCAGACCAGAGGACCACACATGCTAATGTGAAAGTGTAACCCCAAATCAAACCTAGAAAGCCTGAAGCCCGATTTAATTCTAACAATAATAAAAAACCAAAATAGACTAATCCTGCATTAAAACAGTGCTGAAATAAAAGATCTCTACATTCCACTCAAGAACTTTAACTGTCATGAACAAATGCAACATGAAAATTTAATGCTTTGTTTTTAGAAATAACAAATGAATTCACTCTTTGCATCTGCTTGTCCTTCAATATTTATCTTACTATTCCTATCCCACTTTTAGAAGTAATTTACAAGAATTCTGTGTATGATCACATATTTCCATAAAAGAAGAAAGTGTCATTATCCAACATGTCTAAATCTCTGAAGAATTCTAATGCCAAAGAAAGGATTAAAGTAGTAAGATACAAAAATGTCAAACTGTACCAATCTAAAGAAGTAAGGAAGGGGGATTTCTAGAAATATCTGCAACATCAGGGCCTCGTATTAATTCATGAATTAATAAAAAGGACATTTCTTCACACTTGAGTCATGTTTTTCCCTATTTCCTAACCCTGTGGCATGTTTTGATGAAACTGAGTTCTTAACATTGTATTAAAACATGAGGAGAAATCTGAATGCAGAAATAAAAGAACAGACTCTTTAATATTTATATTTGTATACATAATTATACATACACGCATACACAATAATACATAATAATTCAGTTCAGTATTATTTCCTATGCTTTACAATGAATGCCATTTTGTTCAGGAAAGAATCTCTCATTTCTGTTTATTCTATAGTATATGATTGAAGGATCATACTGGGAAGATGCCATTCTTTGAAAACATATTGCTTAAGTATAATATAATTAAGAGAGCCCTAGGACAATACGAGCAATATTTACTAAGAAACAAAATATAAAGAAGGTGGAAATTCATGCTATGGATAATAAATATGTTCATAATAAAAGTTGAAGATTTAAAAAGTCAACCTGATTATTTTCACTGCCTTGTTGAAAAATCTGAATCATTCAATGGTTAATTAGACTAATTCTACTATGTAAAATAGTGAAATGAGTACATGGAATAATACCTAAAAATATGGCCATATAATCAAGCACTGAATTCATTATAAATAATTCAAAATTTTGAATGCCCTTTTAAAATGTTAATCTTCATATAGTACTTCAATATATTTCAATATTATAGCTTCAGGCTAAATACGAGTTGGTTTGAAATGTAATCTACTTAATGATTCCATAAATGTTTATATTTCTAGCAGTTTGTGATACAAAGTATTTATGCAATAAGCCATATTTATTGATTTGATATATTGTTTATATTTTTATACTTATATATTTGCCTGTCTTAAATTTCTATTTTTAAAATGTATTATTCAATATCACTCTTGGCTAACTTACCACTTAAGTCCATTTGGATAACTCATAAGGTTTTGAAGTTCATGTGGACAGTTACTTTTTTTTTTTTTTTGATAACAGGGATTGAAGGCAGGGACACTTAACCACTGAGCCACCTCTCCAGCCCTTTTTATTTTTATTTTTTTTTTCTTTGAGACAGGGTCTTGCTAAGTTGCTTAGGGTCTCACTAAGTTTCTGAGGCTGACTTTGAACTATTGATCCCCCTGCCTCAGCTCCTGAGTTGCTGGGATTAGAGGAGTGTGCCACGATGCTGGGCTGGAGAGTTACTTTTAAGGTGAAAATTTGATATCTTCATAGGCATCTTTCAGAGATTCAATTTTTATACGGCATTTTGATATCTGCCTTTTGTTTTATGCAAAAAAATTACTTCTACATATTGAGCACATATGCAGATGACAAAACTGTCTTTGTAATACTTGTTAGTAAAACAATTCAGTTGAATCACATGTTTTGAAAGTCACAGAAACTAAGATACCTTTTTATTCAACATTGAAAAGTGAAAAGAAATAGCTAACAATTCCAATATAGGTACGTCTAGTGAGGATAATTATAAAAACAAGTGAGTGATGAATTAAAATGATAAGACTGAAGAAAAATAAAATCTTGTATCATAGATGAATGTAGAATCTGAACCAAGAAAGCCATGATTTTTAGTTAGTATAAAGTTGATTGGGCTGGGGATATAGCTCAGTTGGTAGAGTGTTTGCTTTGCAAGCACAAGGCTCTCAGTTTAATCCACAGCACCACAAAAAAATAAAATAAATAAATAAATAAAGTTGACTGAGTCAATTTGTAAAAAATGACTTCTAAAAATTAATTTCATCTTGGAATGTAGCATAAAGTATGTATATTGTCAGGTAATATTCTGCTACATATCTGTAATATAGTTCTGAACTTCTCACTTTGAAGGCTGTCAACCACCAGGACATAAGATTCAGAAAATCTCTTATGGAAGAAACCTCACTTTTAGGAAAGATGTGAGAACTTGAAGAGCAGAGGGGTCAGGGCAGATGGAGCAGGTCATATCATTACACTGAGCATGTTCAACCTTTGGGGGCAGATACATTCTCCTTCTCCTACAGCCCAAAAGTATAGAAAATACAATCCTGCTATAAGAAAGAAAGCTCAAATTTTAGTTCAGTGTCAGAATTATGAGCATTTTTTGGCAAATTATTAATTTGCTCTAAGATTATTTCATCCTTGCAATACTATATTCACTTTGTACTGCTTAATTCATATTTATGTTACCAAACAAGATGACAATCATGTACCATCACTTTGAAAAAGTGCTATTTCATTACCTCAGACATTTTCTTTCATTGCAAAATATTAATAAACTTAAAATATATTACTTAATATAGATATAACTCAAAATAGCCAGTATTCATGTAGGGATTACTATATTCCATGTGTTAATACTCAAATTAACTCTTCTGCTTTGCAAAGATACATTTGAAATGGAAATAATTATTATTTGCTGTGTTATATATCACACAAGTTACTTAACTTGACCAATATCACACAGCTAGGAATAGCTAGATGTTATATCAAAATCAGCATGTATAATTTTAAACACTATACTACAAAATAAGAAAAGGTGAAAATTCCTTGTGCATAATGCTTTAGTATTTGTGGTAAAAAAATGTTTTGCTTCTCATTAAATTGGAATGATATATGTATAAAAATGCTTCCAGCACATTGGTAATTAACACTATAGTCAGATTTAATCTGAATCTAATTCTGCTGAATTTAATCTGATAGGAGGCACTGTAAATTCCTCTCTCTTATTAAATTCAAATTTCTTATCATTACAAATGAGAAATATTATAAAAGTTTTGTATACAATATCCATTACTTTAGATATAATATAAAAACATATTTACTAATAGCATGAGGTCATCCTTGAAAGTTTGCCACATTACATAACGAGTTAAAAATGACCATCCTTTAGAACAATTTGTCTTTGGGAAAGTCTAAAAAGATTTTAATTTCTGGAAAATAACTATTGAATGGGGATAGTACCAGGAGCAGATGGAGAGCTGATGGAGATGAATTCTTCCTATAAGTTCCAGTCTCATCACAGATTTAGGAACAAGCAGTTGTAATACCATGTCATTACTACTGAATGTAGGTCAGACACATAGGCATATGAGAGACAGGAATATTTCTTAAGCTTTTAATTTGTGACATTATCTGTATTATAAGGGATTCAAAACAACTTGAGACATTTTATCATCAGTATGCAGAAGAAAATGATTCTCTCCAAATGCAATTGAGATTATTATGATTTTTTACTTTTTCTTCATACAGAAGATAAAAAAATTGTAGAAGCTGTAAGGAATGGAGAGAAAGAGATGGGTAAATATGTAGATAAATCTAAATAGGTTATGAGATAAGCAAGGCAGAAATAAAATAAATGACAAAAATAAAATCAAGTTGGATGGGATTAAAGGATTTAAAAGTGTTATAAAATTTATGTGTTGGTTCAAGAAATATTGTCATTAAATTTTAATTTTAGTGTAAATGTTGAAATTTTTCTGGTAACCTGTATAGAAAAATAGATCCAAACTTACAAATATGAATTAAAAAGTGGCATGATTTTAAATAGCTCAATCCAAAAGAAAGCATTAAAAGAAAAAAAATGAAAATTTAAACACAACTCATACAAATGATGACTTAAACCAAATGAATCCATGTTATGGTTTGGATGTGAGGTGTTCTGCAAAAGTTCCTCTGTTAATGCAGGAATGATCAGAGATGAAATGGTCAAATTATGAGAGCTGTAACCCAATCAACCTCTTATAGAAGTTGGGGTAACTGTAGGCAGGTGGAGTATGGCTGGATGAGGTGGGTCACTGTCAGCCATGTTTCCCCTCTCCCTCTCTGCTTCCTAACCTGGTCATGAGCTGTGCTGCTTTCCTCTGCTGGGCCCTTCACCCATGATGTCCTCCCTCAATCTGGGCCAGAACAATAAAGATGGCAGTGTGGACTGAGACCTCTGAAACCATGAGTCCCAAATAAACTTTTCATCCTATGAGTAGTTCTTATTGGACATTTTGGTTACAGATATGCAAAAGCTAACTAAAACAATCATAATTGCAAAAAATACAAAGAGATCCAATCTTCTAAAGATTAAGCATTATTTCCCAAGGTTTTTAAAAAAGTTCCTGTCTTGTCTAAATCATAAGGAAGCAGAATATTTGAAAATGATTCAAAATAAAATAATAGCAAATAATTAAAGTAATTCTAATTGATTAATGAAGAATAGATAAAATAGACTAAATAAATAAAATATGTCTAGAAATACCTTAAGACTTTTAAATTTTTTTTTATTTTTATAGACTGCATTTTGATTCATTGTACACAAATGGGGTACAACTTTTCATTTCTATGGTTGTGCATAATGTAGATTCATACCATTCATGTAATCATACATGTACATACGGTAATGATATCTGTCTCATTCCACCATTTTTTATACCCCCTCCCCCTCCCCCTCTCATTTCCCTCCACATAATCTAAAGTTCCTCCATTTTTAAAGATAAAAATTACTTAGGAAAACACTTTAAATTTTTACATTTCTTCAACAGAAACTCAAAATATATGAATCAAGAAGAAAAAAAAAACAGCTAAAGTATAAGATGTTAGCATATTTCCATCAGTAATCTGAGAACACTCAAACATTATATTAGTGATACAAATATTTACAGTAAAATTAGGAACATTACTTAAGTAACAGAATTATGTATCCCACAACTAAAATGCATATTCTTTTTGATAATACACTAAAAATTATAGTCGATAATACTAGATCATAAATAAACTATAAACAAATTTCAAATTGAAATATTATAGAATATATTCTAAGAACACAGTTTAATTCAGTTGTAAATCAATTGCAAAAAGAAAAGCAAACTGAGCCTGGTGGTTCAAGCCTGTAATCCCAGAGGTTTGGGAGGCTGAGGCAGAAGGATCTCAAGTTCAAGGTCAGAATCAGCAGTTTAGCAAGGACCTCAGCAACTCCAAGAGACCCTGTCTCAAAATAAGTGAATAAATAAAAAACAAATAATAAATACAAAGGACTGGAGAGTGATAGGAAGCTGGTGGAGTAGAGGTGCTTACTTTCCAAGCTGCTCCATGGTGGGATGCCCCGGAAAGTGATAAACAGGTTCTCAGTCAGGTGGGTGATATGAGTGATTTTATAGGGACTTAACATTGGACTCTCAGAAAGGCTTAGGAAGTCAGGAGGTTGGATATAATAAAATGAAAGAAGAAAATTCATTGCTGGCACCACTGACTGCTGGGGAAGATTCACCCCAGGCAAACTGGGGAGAAAGACTAGAGAACCTGCATTTCAGGGTGGCACAGAGAAATCAGGGATCGAGGACAATGTCAGACTGATCCAGTGGGTGAGATATAGTATATCCTTCTGCAAGAAAGATGCTACACATTTCTTGGTTGTCCTTGGAGAGCCAAGGCAGATGCCATTTTTCACTTTGGCAGCTGGTGGTTACAGGATCAAACTGTGGCACTCAGACCCATGTAATTTGAGCTGGAACTGAAAACCAGACTAGGCAGAAGCCCATCTTGTGATTCAGAGTGTGACTAGAAAGCCAGGAGAAGTTTGAGTGAAGAGAGTGTCTCTTACTCAGGGGAATTGGGGACATTCAGACTTGAGAGATTCTGGTTCCCTCTCACCCTTTGGACCAGGTGGTATGGGCTGGATTTCATTTGAATAGGTGGGAGTGAGTGTGTGTGGGAAATGAGGCTGGGAAGGATGGACCCATGGGTGGTGGAGTGGTTGAAGGATTGTCTCCTCTACCACATGACTGGAACCCAGGGGAGACTGCTGGGATGCAGACTCCTAGCATGGATTGGCAGTTGCTGGGCTCTGGAGGTGCTCTGATTTACAATCTTCAGACCAATCCCCAGCCAACGATACATCAAGGACTAACTAGACCTAAACCTTCAGGAACTCTGCCTATGGGAGTTCCTATCACAGAATGCTTCAGTGACCACACACTGAGAGTGAAGTAGACAGCACTCTCCAATAGACCACACTTCATACTGCCTAGAAGGTAAGCTGAGAATTTTTGAACTCGAACCAGCAACTTGAGGAGCAATACAAAAGCAGGAAAATCTTGAGAGCCTACAGATATTACTCTTGTGCACAGAACACACGTCGAGCAGAAAGGGAAAGGACACACAACCAACATATATTAACTCTGACAATTTTTGATCACTGCAACAGAAACGATTTCCTAATTTTTCGTCATAAAAACTTTTTCCCCCCTCTCTTCCTTCTCTCTCTCTCTCTCTCTCTCTCTCTGGATATATCTTTTTGGATTGTTTTGTGCTGAATGATTAATGAACATTTGTACATATACATAATTGTCTGACTTTTCTCATTTCTTACATTTTTTGAAGGTAGTTATTTTTCACTATCTGCTTTTGAGGACTGGGGGTTTTGATTAGTGTATTTTGGTTTTTTTGTTTTGTTTTGTTTTGTTTTGTTTTGTTTTGTTTTGTTTTGTTTGATTTTACCTATTTCTCTTTCATTATTTCATCTGTTGCTATCAGCCAAATTCTATTGTTCTCTCTTCACTCTTCCTTTAATTTTTACTTCAATCTTCCTTCTCTCCTCCACCCTCATAATCATCGCATCCTACATCTCTTCTACATTCACCCTGTTTACCTTTTGAAAATGCAAACTTTTTGCAAATTTACTGTTGGCAGTTGCTTACTATACCATTTTTGTTTACTGAGACAATTAACATTGTAGATGTCATAATGGAACAAAGTATTTAGTTTAATGCTGTACTGTACATTATCTGCATTGGTTGTCATTATTTGTCTCCTCCTAAACAGTGAGATACTAGAAAACTTCAGGGACACTCTAAGTTCATAGGGTAGAAGCTCTGCCACCTCTGATACATACTGATAAATGGGTAGACACAAAAGCTTCATTGAAAAGCAAGGGAACAAACTGTTCCAAACAAAAAAAAGAATGCATTAATAACAGAAAACATTGATACCACAGTGGAGTAAATGTCAAAAAAGGGGTTAGAAACTTCATAGTTAAACATATCTGTGAAGTAAAAAAAAAAACAACATAAAGAGTGAAATCAGATTGAAGAAATAAAAATCACTTCAATAAAGAGATAGAGATTCTGAAAAAGAACCAAACAGAAAAGCTTGAAGTGAAAAAATGAATAAACCAAGTTAAAAATTCAATGGAAAGCATCACTAGCAGTCTAGACCTCTTGGAAAACAAAGACAAATACATATAATCTTGAAAATAAAGTTGACCATGGAGAAAAGATGTTAAGAGATCATGAACAGAATTGCCCAGAAATATGGGATAACATGAAAAGGTCAAATGTAAGATTTATCAGGATAGATGATGAAGGCTCTGAAGTACAAGCTAAAGCAATGATGAATTAGTATCAGATAATTTCCCCAATCTTAAGAATGAAATTGAAAATCAAACACAGGAGGAATACAGGACTTCAAATATACAAAATTACAATAGACCAAGGCCCACTGTTATGAAAATGCCTAACATACAGAAGAAGAATAGAATTTTAATGGCTGATAGAGAAAACAACAGATCACATTTAGAGATAAAACAATCTGGATTTCAGCTGATTTTTCAACCCAGGCCCTAAAAACTAGCAGGTCTTGGAATAATAAATACCAAGCTCTGCAAGGAATACTAATACTATAACCAGCAAAATAAGCTTCAGATTTGAATATGAAATAAAAATCTACAATAAACAATGGATTATTTTCTAAAATAGACCATATCTTAGGCAAATAAGCAAGCCTTAGCAAATACAAAATTAAATAAAGATAAGACCTTGCATTCCATCAGATCATAATGGGATGATATTAGAAATCAGTGATAAGATAAAAAGTAAAGCTATAGTTGGAGATGAAATAATATGCTATTGAATGATGAATGGATAGCAAAATACTTCAAGGGGGAAATAAAAAATATTCAGAGGTTAATGAGAATAGTGATATATCAAATTCCTGTGACACTAGGAACACAGTTCTAAGAGGGAAGCTCATAGCATTAAATTCATTCATTAAAACAATAGAAAGTCACCAAATAAATAATCTAACTTTATGTCTCAAGGCCCTAGATAAAGAAGAACAAATCAACACCAAAATAAGTAGAAGACTGGAAATAATTAATATTAGAGCCATAATCAATGACATTGAAACAAACAAAAAAATAATTCAAAAAAATCAACAAAATAAAAAGTTAGTTCTTCGAAAAAGTGAATAAAATTGAGAAACTCTTAGCCAAGCTAACAAAAAGGAAGAGTAAAAAGAAAAACCTCAAATTATTAAAGTTTGTGATGACAAAAGAAATATCACCATGGACATTACTGAAATACAAAAGCTAATAAAAAAAGTTTAAAAATTTATACTGCAAAAAATTAGAAAATCTTGAAGACATTCACTAATTTCTAGAGACATATGAACTACCCAAACCGAACCAGGAGGACATAGAATTACAAAGATCAATTTCCAGTATGACCTTAAGATGCCCTCAAAATCATATCAACAAAGAAAATCCCAAGACCAAGTGGATTCTTAGCCAAGTTCTACCAGACCCTCGGAGAAGAATTAACACTAATTGTCCTGAAATTATTCCATAAAATAGGAAAGGACAAAACCTTCCAGACTGATTCTATGAAGCCATTATTAGCCTGATACCACAATTTGACAAAGACACATCAAAGAAAAAAAAACTTCAGACCAATATCCTTGATATACATAAATGCAAAATACTTAATAAAGTACTGGCAAATCACATACAAAAACCTATTAAAAAGAGTGCACCATGATCAAGTTGGTTTCATCCCAGGGAAGCAAATTTGTTTCAATCAATAAATATAATAGATAACATCAATCAACTTAAAGACAAGAATCATATGATTACCTCAATAGATGCATAAAAAGCATTTGACAAAACATAGTATCCATTCATGTTTAAAACACTAGAAAAACTAGGGATAGAAGGAACACACCTCAACATTGTAAAAGGTATATATGACAAACCTAAGTCCAACATCATTCTAACAGGAGAAATACTAAAAGCATTTCCCGTAAGAACTTTATAAGACAGTGATGCCCTCTTTCACCACTTCTATTCCTTAAAACTCTAGCCAGAGCAATTAAGTAAAAGAAACAAACAGATATGTACAGGAAAAGAAGAGCTCAAAATATCTGTGTGCCAGTGACATGATCATGTATTTAGAAAACCCCAAATACTCCATAATAAACTTCTAGAACTCATAAATGATTTCAGCAAAGTGGTAGGATACAAAATTGACACCCATAAATCAATCATGTTCCTCAATACCAATGATAAATCAGCTGAAAGAGAAATTAGGAATATTATCCCATTCACAACAGCCTCCAAAAAAGAGAAAAAAAAAATACTTGAGAAAGACCTCTACAATGAAAACTACAGAACACTAAAAAAGGAAATTGAAGATGACCTTAGAAGTTGGAAAAGTTGCCTAGGTTCTCAGATAGGCAGGATTAATATTGTCAAAATGGCCATACTACCAAAAGCACTATACAGATTTAATGCAATTCCAGTTAAAATTCCAATAATGTCGCTCATAAAAATAGAAAAAGCAGCAATGAAATTTATTTTGAAAAACCTGAGGCCCAGAATAGCCAAAACAATCCTTAGCAAGAAAAGTGATGCTTGAAGTATCACAATACCAGACATTAAATACTGCTACCGAGATATAGTAACAAAAACAGCATGGTATTAGTGCCACAATGGATTTGAAGACCATTGGAACAGAATCAAAGACACAGAGACAAACCCATATAAATAAGTTATCTCATACTAGACAAACGCATCAAATGTATGTACACTGGAGAAAATATAGGCTCTTCAATAAATGGTGCTAGGAAAACTGCAAGTTCATATACAATAGAATGAAATTCAATCCCTATCTTTTACCCTATTCAAAACTCAAAGTAGATCAAAGACATAGTTTTTAAACCAGTAACTCTGCACCTACTAAAACAAAATGTAGGCCCAACACACCAACATGTTGGCTTTGGAACCGATTTCCTCAACAACAGTCCTAAAGCACAAGAAGTAAAATTTAAATAAATAAATAAATAAATAAATAAATAAATAAATAAATAAATGGGATGGTATCTAACTAAACTGCTTCTTCATAGCAAAGGAAATAATCAAGAGCATAAAGGGAGAACCTACAGAATGGGAGAAAATCTTTACCACTCCTACCTCAGATAAGTCATTAATTTCCAGAATATACAAAGAACTCAAAAAACTTAACATCAAAAAAATAAATAAACAAACTAATCTATGAATAGGCATAGGAACTAAACAGACATTTCTCAAAAGAAGAAATATGTTCAAAAAATATATGAAAAAATACTCAATTTCTGTAGTAATTAGAGAAATGCAAATTAAAACTACACTAAGATTTCACCTCACTCTAGTTAGAATGACAATTATCATGAATACAAGTACCAAAAGATGTTGGTGAGGATGCAAGGGAAAGGGTACGCTCATACATTGCTGGTGGGACTGAAAATTGGTGCAACCATTCTGGAAAGCAGCATGGCAATTCCTCCAAATAGTAGAAATGCAACCACCATTTGACCCAGTTATCTCACTCCTTGGTACATATCCAAAGGAGTTAAAATCAGTATACTACAGAGATGTAGCCACATCAGTATTAATAGCAGCAAAATTCACAATAGGTAAACTCTGGTACCAATCTAGATAACCTTCCACAGATAACTGGATAAAGAAAATGTGGTATATACACACAATGGAAAATTACTCAATTATAAAGAAGAATGACTTTATGACAATTGCTGGTAGATGAAAGAATATGGAGACTATCATGCTATGTGAAACAAGCCAATCCCCCAAACCAAAGGTTGAATGTTTTCTCTGATATGTGGATACTAACACACAAAAACAGAGGCAGGTGGGCGAATAATAGAAGTTGAGTAAATTAGACAAGGAGGAATGAAGAGAAAAAAAGGAGGATAGGAATAGGAAAGACAGTGAAATGAACCTGACATAATTTTCCTATGTACATATATGAATACACCACAGTGAATTTCAACATCATCTACATCCATAATTAGAATAAGATATACTCCATGTTTGTATAAATATGTCAAAATAGACTCTACTGTCATATATAAGTAAAAAGAACAAATTTTTAAAAAGAAGACTGGGGATGTAGCTTAGTTGCAAAACGTCCTGGTTCAGGCCCTAGCACAAAAATAAATAAACAAATAAATTCATAAAAGGTAAAACCTTCCCTAATCATTGAAGATTATGGAACAGTTCTAAAATCTCATTGATCCTGGAAGATATAATAATGAAAATCACAATAGTTTGATACAAACAACAAAACGTGTATCTGAAGGTGTGAAATGCAATCAAACAGTAATTAAGAAAGAATGGTAAACTTAGTTAGCTATGCATAATAAAAGAAAATACAATAAACTAACAAAATATCTCAAGAAGTTTAAAGAATAGCAGAAAGAATAACAAAATAAACTCAACCAAAGCAGAAAAAAGCAAATATCCAAATAAAAATGATTTAATGTACTAGAACATCTAGTAGGAAATATAAAAATAAGCCAAGATATGGTTTTTGAAAAGATACAAAAAATTGAAATCCTCTTAGAAAATTGTTCAAAGATAACAGTTGAAGGCAAATAAATAGTATCAAAAATATGAGTATCTTTAAAAATAAGCTCATTTGGAAAAACTGTCACAACTAAGAGAAGTCTAATGAAAACTATTTGTAATATGGTGTTATGGGTAGAATCCTAGAATAACAGAGGATATTAGGTAAAAATATAAGGAAAAATAAATAAACTATGGGCTTCAGTTAAAAACATAAAAATGTTGATTCATTACATAGCAAATTTGCTATACTAATGTAGCATGTTAATAATACGGAAAACTAGATTTGGGGCATGTGAAACTTCTCCATACTATCATGGCAATAACATAAATTCTGTAAACTTATGCTCATGTTCTAAAAATATGGGTGTGTGTGTGTGTGTATATATGTATATATATATATATCTATATGTATACATATATAGATATGTATATATATGTATAAATATATAAATGAAAATGCCCCAAAGGTGTTGAAGATATTGAAAAGAGCATGTTAAGAAAAGGTTTATATCAGCATTTCACAATATAGATGAAGTGGAAATATATTTCAAAGAGGAAAAACACAATATAGCAAAATTGATCCATGTAAAAATAGGCACTCTACTTAGTCCAAAAACCATTAAAGAAGTTGTATGCTGTTCAGAAACCTTTCTTCAGAGAAAATTCTAATCTGAAGCAATTTTATCAGAGAGTTTTACAAACAATAGAAGCAGAAATAAATCTAATTTAAAATAGCCTTTATTTGGAAAGAAAAAGTGAAAGTATTCTTTGACTCATATTCTGAGAATAGCATTACCCAAAAAAACAAATTTCAGTAAGGGATTACAGTTCCTCATGAAAATAAATGTGCAAAATATTTACATGAAATATTAGCATATCTACTTAACAATGTATAAAACAAAGAAAAATATATCACAACCAAGTCAGTTAGCTTAGTAATATAGAATTATTTTCATATTAAACATAATATATGTGATTATCATGTTAGGAATATAAACTAAAAATCATAAAATTATCTCATTGAATATAAAAAAGCTTCTGGCAAAGTTTAAAATACATCCACAGTTAAGACAACAACCTCATAGTTACCAAGGAGCTGCTGTCTTCAAATTAGGCATATCTATTAAAATCTTATACCTAACCTCATATGAATCTATATTACATTGACAATGCTCCTTATGGGATTAAGTCAAGACAAAGTTGATTAATAACATGATTTATTGCACATCTTACCTGGCAAAAAGAAAGAACATAATATATATATATTTTGTTTTATATATATATACACACACATATATATACACACACACACATATATATATACACACATATATATATATATATATATATATATATATATATAGAGAGAGAGAGAGAGAGAGAGAGAGAGAGAGAAGGAGTAAGGAAATCTCCACCTGAATCAGAATTAGAAAATTAAAATTAGATGCTAGAATTTATTTAATTGTTAAATATTGAATTAAAATTATTAGTTTTAACAAGCTTGACAGAAATTAGTAAGTAAAAATCAATCTTATTTCTACATATCTGCAAATATTTGAGCAACAAAAGCCATAGAACTTTTTAAAAAGTTGCAAGAATTAGAAAATGATTCATATAAGACCTATACAGAAACAATCACAAAAGTTTTTTAATAGCCATTAAGTAAGATCTACAAAATTTGAGAGATACATCAAATTCACAGATTGGAAGTCTCAGAGCTATTAAGTTGCTGATTTTCTTAAAAATGAGTTATTGATTCAAAACAATTACATTGAAAGTGTCAATAGTTTTTGCTTATGTTTGCTTTCACTTTTACATGAGACTTAAAGTTTATTTCTAAGATTTCATGAAAGTTGCAGGGGCAAAGAGTAGTTAAGATATTACTGAAAAGAAAATATAACTTGGGAGAATTGCCTTTTCATATATCCCAGCTTACTGTACTTACACATCCAGCTATTTAAGGAAGTGTAGATTTGTTTCAGAGAAAAATATATTCAATAGAGTGAAATATTTTAATCTGAAATCCATACCTTTCTCTGGAACTACACAGTGTAAAATATCTCTGCATGTTTTCAGCATTTCCAATTGGAGACCCAGAAAACATCTCAAATTCAGCATATCAAACCCTGGACTTTTACTCACCCCTTCATACCCAGCCCAATCTTGTTCTTATAATTTTCTTTTGTACACCACATCAACAATCTAGTTATGTATTCTGTTGGCTGTACTTTTAAAACGTGATGTATTTGACTTTCTTTTCTTTCTGCCTTCACCTGAACCATGTGGTTAAAACAACAATCCTTTCTGATACATACTACTGAAATGGCCCAATAATTGACCTCCCTACATGCCTTCTTAGACTGGCCTCAGTGTTTCCTTAAATCAACAGCCAGGAGGATCATTTGGAAACCAAATCTGATTGACCAAAACCTTCAATGGTTTCACAAAGTCCACACAGTGGTCCACAACCCACAAATGTAGGTCTAAGTTCCTACTAACATATCTCTTAATCAATTGAATACATCCATGCTGGCCCCCTTGATTTTTCTTTGATCTGACAGACACCCATCTGCTTTTCAGTCTTCTCAATAACCTAATACTCTTGCACAGGACAACCACACTGCTAACTTTCTAATCTTCTAATCTTTAATGTTACTTCTTCAGTGTAACTACTCTGTGCATTTAATTTAAATTGAATTCTTCTTTACTACCCTATTTCATACTACAGCTTCTTTTCCTCTTTTTGCATAATGTTTATCACCTTATAATAATTTATCTAATATTATAAATATTTATTTAATATTACTTATAAATAATTTCTTCTTTTACCACATCCTATTTATCTGATTTACCACATCCTGGTTTATCTGATTCTTTTCACAAAAGTGTAAACTATTTGAGGGCAGAAATTACTATTCTGTACTATTTATTGATGAATAGTAGCTGCCTGAATCTACTGAAATAAATGAATACTGTATATAAATAAATACTACATATGTAAATAAATAAGAAGTCCCAAACAGAGAATATAATGCATATGACAAAATCCAAACTCCACAATCATAGAGAAAAATGAACACATGAGTAAAGAGTATAGATAATTGAATATCCATTTGGAAAAAAAGAGAATACATTTGGCCTTCCATATCCACATATTCTACATTTGCAGATTCAACCAACTGTGAATTGAAAATATTCCCAAACATTCCCATATGTATATGAAATATGTACAGACTAATTTTCTAGTCATTACTCTCTCCTAACCAAAAAATATAATGATTAATTTCATGACATTTACAATGTATTGGGCATTCTAAGTAATCTAAAGATGATATGCATAGATTCTATGCAAATATGACACCATTTTATAGAAGAGAATTGAGCCTCTGTCCACTTCATATTTGGAAACAATCCCCTGCAGATACTGAGGGACAGAAATTACTATCAGAAATTACATCAGGCATAAAATGCAATTCCAAATATGTATTATATAGCAAAAGTTTTACTGTTTTGTCCTCTAATAATAAAGTCATAAATCTCTCAATATTTTAATCATAACTAGTGTTTCCCGTGTAATACCAGGAAATGATGGTACTCTTATGTAGAAAAGTTTCAGTATTTTGTCTTTAGCATGAAAGTACTAGTTATGATATAAATGGTGACAGACTCATGACATTGGATTAGAACCCTAATTCATCAAAACCCACATTAAGAAAGTGAAGTCAAACAACTAATTTAATTTGCATAAAATTGACAATTGATTAATTTCCAATATCTATAAATAACTTCTAGTGACAAAAAACCCCCAGATAACCTAATAAAAAATTGGGCAAAAACTTGTACAGATACTGATCATAAAAGAGAAAACCTAAACAATACATGCTCATGTATTTATATAAACATATATATATGTGTGTGTGGTACACACAAAACATACATATACATGTATATATATGGTTTATATATGTGTAATGTTTATTAATAATCAGAAAAGTACAAATTAAAGCCCTATAATTCACAATTAAATAAAACTGGAATGTTGTCCAGAAAGTAAAGGAACTGTCATTAACTGCCTATGAAAGTTTTCCAAGTGCCTTGGAAAGATGCTATAATTTAGTAAATTTGAAGATACACCCTCTGAGTTAGCAATTGCACTCTTGGGAATACACCTGGGAGAAACTAAATAATGTAAATTAGTGTTCACAGCAACATCTTTCATAAAAGTTCAAAGTTGAAAACAATCTCAAAGTCCATTCAACATAGTGATAGATAAAATATTGTGTAGTAGTCATAAGATGAAATGCAATACAGTAAAGAAAATACTGCAGAATATCTACAACATTGATGTCGATCACAAAGTCAGAGGAAGTAACACAGAATATTTCATATACAACACAATTTCATTAAAATAAAATTTCTACATATCTTCTCCAACATTTTTTGAGTTTTGTTTGTTTTTTAAAATAATAGCCATTCTGATGGTTGTGAAGAGGTATCTGATTATCATTTTGGTTTGCATCTACCCGTTTGGAGCAGGGACTTTTCATCACATCTACACCACCACTCCTACCCTGCACCTTTTGTTTCTTTCTACGTTCAGGCAAGTACCATTGTTAATAGCCAAAAGACATAGAGTCTCCAAGTAGAACTACCCAACAGTTTCTGACACTTTACAATAAAGTCACTGCATCCCCTTTCACAGAAAAAAAAAAAAAAAAGTTTTAATTATTCATACAGTTTTGCAGTTCTTGTGACTACTCTACTTAGATCCTTCCTTTAAGGTATGACAAGTAGAACATGAATCTTCCCTTACTTCAAGCTCTTATGCTGAACCCAGAATGAGTAAAAGATATGGGAAAACCTCTTAAGGATTCTAGTTTCTTTTGACTTTAGTTTTAAAATAAAAAATAATCAGGAAATGTTTTCTTGCTGGGTCAGAGCCAATGATTCTTGGCCAGAAACAAAATTGTAGAGTTCCTTTTCAGCTGGACCTGTGAGGCCGGGCCTTCAGTGGAGGTCCTGGAGTGGCGAGGACATGGCAAGTCCAACGCCTCTCCTCTGGCTTGTGCACACTCAGAGGAGACCTGGAGCAAGCTGTCACCTTGGACTGACTCCAACTTAGAAAAGGTGACTGAGCTCCAAGCTCTGGGAGAATTTCCTCTCCAAGCCCAGTGGGTAGGGCCTATGAGCTGTAACCTTCCTATCAGTTTATTTTGATATGTAGACAGAAGTCAGCACATTTTTAAAAACACTTAAGCCCATTGTTTCCTTTTTGGGGGAAAAAAATGTGCTAAGGAATTTTAAGCTCCTCTAGCAGCACCCTTACTCATAGCCAGATTAAATTTCTCTTTCCTCATAGTTTCCCTGAGGCATCATTATAATGAAAAAGTAGGCATCAGAAAAACACTTACCCAGTTGTGTCTAGAGAAAAAGTCACTTTTTGGATGATCCATGTAAAAATATCCACACATTTTATTCTAATTACAGCTCTGCAGTCATTTTCATCTCCAGTGAATACTAGTGAACTGCTGCCCCCTAAAGGTCACGACCTTGGGCAACAGAAAGTGTTTGTCATCACAAACAAGACTAAAATAACACTGATGGCTGCTTTCAGGAAGTCTGGGAATGAGAGCTGGACAAGTGCTGCTTTCTTGTTCCCCTATGTGGATTTACTGATGAATTTTACTCAATGTTCTCTGCAGTTTATCTCTAGATTTTGCTAATTCCCTCTGTGACCTTCTTATCCCTTGGGTTTTTCATTCATTCCAGACTCTTCCTTTTTTCCCTTCATTCTGTCTTAAGCCAGCACAGCAGATAAAGGATAACCAGGTTCTGAATATGACTTGTGGAAGGAAAATGCTGTTCTTTTTAAACCCTAGTTTGTTGATCGCTTCCTTGTGTAGATTTTATTCTTCAGAAGGGTAAGGATTGCCATACTGGTCAACATTCACCTTGAGCCAAGACCAGTGTTTGGCATGTATTAGGCTACTATTAACTTTTTAAGTAAATTACCTCAGGAAGAAATAAAATGTCATTTGGTTTTCTTGTACTCTTGCCATTTAGTTCTTTACTTGCCTTTCTTTCTTTCTACACTGTCTGTTAAAACCTCCTATTATGTTACTCGCTTTGTGTTGTGTTTTTGTAAAATGCCCTTTAAGTTTCAGCTGATGATTTGTTTTGACATTATCTTATTTGCACATTTCCCAAGAGTCTTCCCGTGGCACCACATGGACCAATTACTATTTGATTTGTAAATTTATCTGTATGGACCATCTTCATTTTTCAAATGATTAAATGGTCAAGTAGCTCAGTTGTAGACTTGCCTTAAAGAATAGTTGATATAGATACAGTCAAACGCCAAAAATAGTTTAACACAGTATTATCTGGGAAAGGACAAGCCTTCATGGGAATCAAATTTGACACATGCAATCAGTTTTTGGAAGACATGAATATGATTCATACTATGGTCACATAGTTGCTCAACAGTAAAATAGTTTCAGAACACTTTTTACTTTTTAAATGAACTTCCTTTCAGATTTAGATTTTGGTTTTCAGATAAACTCTGTGTGGCAGCAACAATAGTCCAGATGTCCTTATTTCATAAGTAAGGATGCTGAATATAAACATAAAATTGTGCCTCCTCTATGTGGGCACATGTTATGCTGCCTTACACATGGTAAATATCTATCACATTCTCTAAGGATTTATTTATTTATCAATAAACACTGATTTAATTTCTATGGTCACGCTAGGTTATATTGTTGATTTGGAACTACCAAAAACAATTTTAGAAAATCACCTCTTCTAAAGTGATCACAGACTATTGGGTGAAGTGACAATACGTATATCATAAGCATGTATTTCAAGCTATTTCCATTGACCAAACTAGTAGTGGAATAAACTGTTTTGGACAATAAGAGATTTTGTTGTTTGGTTACAATTCCTAGCAAAAACCCAAGCTAAAAACTGAGAGAATGGTAGGAAGAATTATTTTATTTATTCTGTATGACTTTCAAAGACCCATAAAATTGGTACTTTAAGTTCTAAATTGGCTTATTCTGAGAGCCTGAAATACTTGTTAGAACAAATTATTTATTCTCCTTTGAATGAACAATAAAGCTCTAAACAGAATAATGTCAGTATCCTTCTGTTCTATATTTTCTCAGATCCCTGGAGGACCCACTGATATACAAAGTACTTCATCAACACATTAAAGATTCATCTAGTGAATGTATCAGAGCCTCCACTAAAATGCAGTCTGGGCTCTCCAGAGTACTTATATCCATTTGTGACTCATCTCACACTTTTCCAATAGTGAATTTTTAAATGGGAAATGGAGTCCAGGGAGAACGTCAGAACCTCAGTGAGGGAAGGAGAGGGTCTGGGTAACATCATAGTCATGTCTCCAATTTCCTTAGCCACTCCTTCCAGTCACACAACTTTTGCTGAGGCCTCAGCTTCTTGGCTCACCCAAGACAGAGATATTGCTCACCATCCAAAAGGTCAATCATAACGGAAAGTTGAGGAGGGATGAGGGGACATTGCCCAAAAGGATAAAAAGGATGAAGAAGAAAGTAACCTTATTTCTTTTGCCATGTTCCATGTTGCTTCATTGGTTGTAGTGGTCCATTGTCTCCTTTTGTTTTCCCCAAATCAGCAAGCCTCTGATTGACCCAAAGTGACCTACCTTTATTCTTGTTTACTTGACCAAGTATATTTTATAAAGTCATCTGATTTTTTTCAACTTTTGTCAACTGTTTGAGAAAATCAAGAGAGTTAGCTCTTAATGAAGTGCCATGTTACAATTCTTTAGTTGCCGATTAAGATGACTGAATCCAGTAATAGAAGAAATATCCATCTTTTAAAATAACTGCACTAATGTTTGGAGAGGTCAATTTTCTTCTGTGGAAAACTGTTAAAAATCCAAATTCAAATCTCATTTCACCTAGAGTCAGGATGTCTCCTCCATAAAAACCCAGACTGTAAAGGATCCAAGTGAAAGTGGGCTTAGAACCAGGAAAAATGTTACAAATCTGCCAGTGAAGCCACTATGAGCACGATTCATATGAGTCACTAAGCCAAATAATAATAATAGAACTTTCAATAGTAGGACTCTTTTTCCTTCTCAGTACACTTTTATATATTATTCCAATGTGTTTTCAAATGTGTTGTTTCAGGTAGGTAGAACAGATATGATATGAGGATATTAAGTTGCAAACAGAGAAACTGAGCTGATTTGCAGAAAATCCAATGTTCAGCTAATAGCAGCACCAGGACTATTTTCCTTTCAGGCAATATCTGTGTCAGTTTTTTTTTTTTCTTTCCATTTAGACTACTTGGAGCCAGGAAACTGACATCTTATACCAAACAGCTATCCCTTTTGGTAACTATTCAAACTGATTTTGACTTTTGGTTCCAGCATCTTTAACAAACACTTCCATCCTTTTCTACATGAAACAGTATAATTACCAGCAAATAATTCCACACGAATTCACAAATACAGATAAAAGTACTGATTTTTGATATTTAAGAGTTAAACTTTCCAATTATACAATGAGTGCATCAGTAGGAAGAATTGCCATGTCTGAATTCCTGAAGTCATATGATACACTTAGGCATTACAGTGACCCTGCATTGTTGGAATGTATGAATGGTCCATAAATTTAATTTTGAAAGAATTCAACACAGGAAAATAGGTTGCTTTGTGAAGGCATTTCCCCACTGTTAGAATATATAAAATAGCTTTTCCACCATTTAGATTGGGTATCTAACTTCCAAGTTTTACTCTTTATTGTGATAATAATAAATTTGTATCATCATACTCCTGATTGCAGAGAAAACTTAAAAAAGAATGGTAAGTCTTCATTGTTTGATCGATGCTGGTTTAAAGAAATCAAATATGTACCTAAATGATGAAATTGATTTACCAAAAAGCCATTACTTTTCAAAGTTAATATCCAGCATCTCCTTCCTCTAATTATCTACTTCTAATCCTCTTCCCTGTATCCTAGATTTCTTGACAATAGAAAAAGGATGGTACCATTAAGGAACTTTAAAAAATACAATTGGCAGTATTACTGTGCTCTTAGGTTACTTTGTGACAAATTATTTTGTCCATTCTTGATGCCTCAGCTAATTTTATTCCCTACAACCTGCTGGTACTGGCCAAACATTTCTGGCCTGGTAGTCTAGCACTCTTGCCTGGAAAAGAAATTCTTATTGATTATGATTTTTCTCCTCCTTCATCTTCCTGTAGGCATTTCTCGCCATTCGTGTTTGTCATCTTTTTGTGACTGTGACCAAAAGACGTGATATGAACAACTTAAAGGAGGAGAAGTTTGTTTTGCCTCATTGTGTCAGAGGTTCAGTCCATGTTATGTAGATTCTTGCTCCGAGCCCTAGATGGAGCAGAACATCATGGCAGAAGGGTGTGGCAGAGGAAAGTTGCTCAGTTTATGACAGCCAGGAAGCAGAGAAAACCTGAGCTTAAGGATTCAGAGATAATATATCGAAGGGCACACCCCCAGTGACCTATTTTCTCCAGTCATGCCCTTCCTCGTTACAGTTACCACCCATTAATCAATTTAAATTGTTAACCCATCAAATGGATTCATCCACCGATTAGCTTACAACTCTCATAATCTAATCATTTCACCCCTTAATATTACTGAATTTTCTCACATGAGATTTAGGGGATACATCATATTCAAACCATAACACCATGCCTTTTTAGAAGAACTACTCAAACTAAGGTATGTCTCTGTGTGGAGTTGTGCACACGTGCATGTGGGTTTAGGTTTGCTGTGTTTTTCTCTATTCTTAATCTCTTGTGTGAAAAAAAAAGAGGTTAGCCTTACATTGGTACTGTTGGTGTCCAGATAGTTGCTGAGAACCTACAGAATACTTCCCATAATGTCAGGATGTCAATAATACCATTACCTTCTTTGTTACTGAGTACCTGTTGACACTACATCTACTAGTACTAGAGTGCTTCCCATGAGAAACAGGAGAAATTCGTAGGGGGATTTTGAGTATCAAAGAAACAATAATGGAATTAATAGACTAATGGAAACAAATTGCTTAAATTTTCATATTTATTACTTTCCTTTCAATTTTTGTATTCCTGAATCATAATTGGTCCTGACTTCCATACAACCAGCTGGAGGAGCTTCCATGGACCACAAAATCCATCTTTCTTTCATATTCTCACTGTTGGAGTGGGAGTCTTCCCTCTTCAAGTCAATTAACTTTTCTCTTTTTTTGCAGTTGTTTAAAATGGCTCTCTGCCTTCTTTGCTTCTTGCCTATCCTGTTCCATTTTAGGGTCTTTGGGAGTCAAAAATTTGGGTGATAGCAAGAGAATAAGCCCTGTGTTCCATACATCTTCACTGTTTCCTTCAGTCTCATTGACTAACTTAAATGTGACTTGATTTGAGAAATTTATTTTCATAATTTTATATCTGTATCCTCTCTGAGATTTATTAAAATATCTTCATATTAAGAGATTTAATCTGATATTAAAATATTATTTTTGGAATATATGAGAGGTATTACTTGCTTTTTTAAAAAATATGTTTTAGTTGTCAATGGACCTTTATTTTTCTTATTTTCTTGTGGTCCTGAGGATTGAACCCAGTGCCTCACATGTGCTAGGCAATTGCTCTACCATTGAGCTAGAACCCCAGCCTGTATTAACTGCTTTTTAAAAAGAAGAAATCTAAAGCTTAGATAATTTCTGATATGGTTCTTGAATTTTAGACTGCAAACCCTTTGGCCAGCTATTTTTTCCACACAATCTCATAATTTTACTAAATATTTATGTAATCCTGAAAAAAAAAACTAGCTTGCTTGACTTATTATTTCTCCAAATCGAGATGATAAGACAGAAGTGAGACATGGGATAAGAAACAGGACATTTACTGTTGGGACATTTACTTCTAATGTCTCTTAGTTGCTATCAGGAAAAGAATAACATTATAAAAGGGCTGTCTTCAGGGACGAGAATATTTAAACATGGTATCTGACTACATCTTGTTCCACAGTAGGTTGCAGGGGAATGAAACTAATTTGAGTTTCAGTTAGTTATAATTTTAGGCTTTTTAATATAATTTCAATTACTTCCTAGCATAATTTTATGAGTAGTTTGTTAGCTCCATTTTTAATAGATACATGTGCTCATATTCTATGATTTTAGTTACCATGCCTAAAGTCAAAGAAAGAGTAAATGCCAGAGCCTGAGTTTGAACTCAAGTCATTCAACTCACAAGTCAATAGACAAGAGAAAAACAGCCACAAGAAATATATCAAAGGAGAGAAAATGGTACTGTCAGAGAATCTAGAGCTGCCAGAAATATATATGGACGACAGAAAGATCTGCTGCCCAACAAAGTCAATAAGGCATTTAGTACCATGTGCTTCCTCCTGGGTCAGGTATTTCTAACAGTCATCTGCCTACTTTGGGCACACATCAATTAGGAAAAAAGTGTTACTGATAAATTTTCTTTTTACTTTCCTATCCTTTAAGTGTATATGTTTTATTTCTTTGTGATTTGAGAAAGTCTAAAGTGTCTTGTACTCTTCTTAATGTTTGACCACGGAGAACATGATTTAACTATGTCTTTGTTTCTCTGCTATTTATTTTTCTACTCCAGCTCATTTACTTTTTACCATACGCTGGAAGAAAAGTAAAAATAAAAATATTCATTATTATAGAGATGCTTTGAAAGCAATAACAATTGCTGTAGAATCTGAAGAATCAAAAATGATATGAGAAAAAAAGGAGGTATTTTAATTGTATAAACTAAAAATCTTAAAGAGACAGTCAGTGTAAGTGGTTACAAAGATTATAAAAGACATGAAGATCTTGGCATCTCTAATTTCCATGAAGCCAATGAAGTATTTCATTAAGCTATCTAATGGAAACAAGAAAACCTCTTGATTCTACTGAAATCTTTTTTAGGAATGTTTTATTGCAACAACTTTAGAGACTGAAACATTTTCCAACAATTTCTTCTGTGAAATTCCAATAGCTTCTCACATAAATCATGAGCACTGTACCCACCCAGAAATAATAACAACAAAAAAGGACCAAAAGTTCATATTACTAAGAGAAAAAGAAACAGAATATGTTTTTCCATGAAAAATCTCTAGCCAATTTATGTCTCTGTGGAAAACATTTATCTGGAATAAACAATCTCTAATATATCCTTAAACATTTTATTATCTCCATTATAATGTAAAATATCTAATCTTGAAAGTGCCAATGATTAATTTCCTAAATATTTACTATATATAACATGCTCAGGGAATTACTTTACAACTAGAAAATATTAACAATAATCCATTATAGGCCTTTTAGAAACTGCCAGGATTATATTGGTGGAGCCCATATTTGGTCTCCAGGACCGTTGTTCTTAATACCAGTCATCATTTTCAAATAATCAGTCACAAACAAGCTTTTGAAAACTATAGTTCCCTGAATAAATTCAGGCTTCCAAAAATATTGATTTAGAGTTTCAGTCTAAAGTTGACCTTCTTCATATTGAAAGCAGCATGCTCTAAAGTGTCCTGCACTTTCAAAATGTAGGATGCCTCAGGATGCTTCAAATGTTTAAATAAAATTAACATTCAGCACTTATTGCTCATTGTCCATGTGTCCAGCATCATGACTAAATGCCGCATGAATACATTTTTATTTAGCACCTGTGAACTCTACACCAGAGAGGTCATCATTATTCCTCTCATACCTATGAGGAAGTTAAGTTTAAGGAAATTACCTGAGGCAGGTGCTGTGGCACAAGCCTATAAATCCCAGGCACTCAGGAGGCTGAGGCAGAAGGATTGTGAGTACAAAGCCAGCCTCAGCAAATCAGCAAGGCCCTGTCTCAAAATAAAATATAAAAAGGGGATTGGAGATGTGGCTAAATGGTTAAGTGCCCCTGGGTTCAATCCCTGGTAACAAAACAAAACAAAACAAAGCAAAACAAAACAAAAGAAAGTTACCTGAGGTACAGATTAGAACCAGGATTTGAACCAATGTTATTCTGACTTCAGAGAGCAAGATTCTGAACATTTCAATACATTTTCAGAAAGAGAAAAGAATATACTGTAGTTTTTGAATAAAACCAGGTCAAGAAAACATGAAGACATTGAATTAGAATCTCATCATTAACTACAGTTCTATTACATTAATTTCACTGTGTGGTTTATACAGTGGCTTTAGTTGGATTTCTCCAGAAGCACAACCTGAGAAGTGCTTTTGGAAGCACATTATGTTTTGCAGGATGTGATCTCAGGACTGGTATAGTTAGAAAGAAGAGAGGGAAGGAAAATAAGCACCTAAAGGGTCTGATAATGTATAGGTTATAGCTGAGGACAAGTAGAGTCCTTATCTTGCTAGAATCTCTATGAAGTGTAGAACAGTTGGTCTTCCCAGGAACCAAAAAAATGTAATATTTAAACAACATCCTCTGGCTCTCATTCGAGCACTCTGTTCTGCTCTCTAGAAAACTCACTCTCTAACTCTTCTGTTCTGCACATTCCTGACCTGTTATGGTTTAGATATGAAGTGCCCCCAAAAGTTCATGTGTGAGAAAATGAAAGAATTTTCAGAGGTGAAATGATTGGGTTATGAAAGTCTTAGCCTAATTAGTGGATTAATACATTGACATGAACTAACTGGGTTGTAACTGTAGGCAGGGAGAGCATGGCTGGGGGAGATAGGTCACTGGAGCATACCTTTGGGGTTTATATTTAGGCCCTGGTGAGCAGAGTTCTCTAGTTCTCTCTGCTTCCAGATTGCCATATCCTCCTGAGCTCCTCCACATTCTTCCGTCATGAGTTCTGCCTCACCTCAGGCCCAGAGCAATGAAGTTAGCCATCTATGAACTGAGACCTCTGAAACTGAGAGCACTAAATAAATTTTTCCTCCTCTTAAATTGTTCTTGTCAATTCTTATTGTCACCATGGTGAAAAAGCTGACCAAAACATGGCCCAAGTAGTCTCCAGGGGTTAAAGATACACTTGAGGCAGTCATAGCTGCTTACCCCCAGAATGCACTGAATTGATGAGTACTGAGGAGATAAGAGGGGGTCAATGACACTATCTACTACAGATAAGGAATTTGACTTATTGTGTAATTTCTAATCATTGTAGAGAGAAAATGGCATACCTCAAATAGATTTCTGGAGAACAAGAATTCATAGAACTGTGGGAGATTTCTTTTTCTTTTTTTTTTTTCTCCATGATGTTGTCCCCCCATCAAATTATAACATCTTAAGAGTCAGAACTCTGAATGCTTTTTTATTGTATCTGTATAATGAGACTATAATAGATACTTGTAGATATTTGTTGATTTAAATTCAATTTATAAAGCAAATATTTGCTAAATACCCATAGTGTCCATTGTACAGATTATACTATGGAGTACACAAAGTATTTCTTCATGTTTTTGAAACAAATAATTCATAGAGATATTTAAATTGGAAAAAAAAAGACACACATACAACCTGAAGTACAACTAATGCTTGAGATAGAAGAAACAAATTGGTCAATTTTACTGCAGATGTACAGAGGGCCATAGAAATGATATCATGGAGGAAATAATTTTCTGAAAAGCCTGGTAGATTCCTTGTGGATGGAAAAAAGCAAGAGCTTTCATTTTGGCTTGGAAACTTTATGTGATATGTTCTTAAATAGATTACACTGTGTCTAATAACAGTTGGATTATATAATACAGCTACTGAAGAGTCATTTAAAAGTTTTGGGTTCAGTGGTGCTATGATAAAACTAGTATTTTAAGAAGATATTTTGGTAGCTATATTCAAGGTAGTTTGGAGGAGTAAAATTTCAGTTTGGAAGTCCTTGTCAATCACTATGATATTTAAAGCAGTGACAGTGATTAGGGAAGAGCCAAATAATGAATATTTTTCCTTTTGGTATATGCTTCAAGAAGTACTTGTCTCTGCTAAGTAATGGTACTGAGGCATTTTGAGCTTAAAGCATGGACATCCAGATAACAAGGAGGTTAGTTGGTGACAGATAGAAAGGAAAGGAAATATGAGCTGTGGATATTGATTTAGATGTCAAACAAATGGGAATGTATTGTGAAGTTGAAAAATATGATGAGTTTTTATGAGGGAGAATATAAAAAGGAATAAGCTTGGAACAGAGAATCAGAATCTTCATCTTAGAAACTCCTTGTAAATTGCGTAGTTGAAAAAAATTGAAGAGAAAAAATAGGAAAAAATAAAAGTCTCAAATAGTGCTCTAGTCATCAACTGAAATCAGTTTCAAGAACTATCAGATGACTCTCAGTAATCAATGCTATAAAGTGGTTTCACTTCCTATGACTTTAAATCATTAGTAAAATATTTGAAATTTAAAGGAAACAAGCTTGAAGGTTGAACATTCTATTTTGTCATTCTGTTTACATTTTTAACACATTAAGTTGTATTTTGAGTATTGCATCCACTGATTTCTGCCACTGCCACAAACACAATATATTATGTTTATGTTTGACAAACTGTTAGGTTCCATCTAGTAACCTTTTTCCTTAGTTGGAAAATGCAAAAACCTTCCGAGTGTGTCTTCAAGTCTGTGGCAGTTATGTCTGCTCCAGGCTCATTCTGCACTGCTGTAGGATTGAGTTAAAATTGTCTTTTGTTTACTTAAACACCTAAGTGAACTAGGAGGCAGCTTATAATAGAAGCTGTTACTTTTTACAGCATTCTAAATTCCCTTCTTTTAAAGGAAGGTATTTAGTTGATTTAAAATTGTTTTTTTTTTCAGATTCCAAAGAGTATTAAAAGCTGTGTGGACAAGCACCTCCCACTCTCCCAATTAAATTAGAGATGTTATTCAGAAATGTCTTTCATTGAGGGAAAAACAAAAATTACAAATCAGGTTGGTGTGTTTAGAATTTTGTTGAACTTGGAATGATATTTCTATTATAATTCTGTGTCAATTCTCCTTTAAGGATAAATTAGCAATAATCGAAAAATAACTTTTTATTTATTTATTTATTTATTTACTTATTGAACTTATTTACTTACTTTATTTACTTTACTTATTTACTTATTGAACACAAATGGAGTACAGCTACTGTTTCTCTGGTTGTACACAAAGTAGAGTCACCCCATCTGTGCATTCATACATGTACACAGGGCAATAACACATTCTGTTATTATTCTTATCCCCCCACCCCAACCCACCCCTCCCTTCCCTCCATGCTATCCATCATTCCTCCATTCTAGCCACCCTTCCCCCCCGCATAATTCATCATCATTCACTTATCAGAGAGACCATTCGGCCTTTGGATTTTGGGGATTGGCTGATCTCACTTAGCATAGCCGTCTCCAACATCATCCATTTACCTACAAATGCCATAATTTTGTTCTTCTTTATGGCTGAATAATATTCCATTTGGGTATATATACCACAGTTTCTTTATCCATTCATCTGTTGAAGGGCATCTAGGTTGGTTCCACAATCTAGCTATTGTGAATTGAGCAGCTATGAACATTGATGTGGCTGCATCACTGTAGTAATATGATTTTAAGTCCTTTGGGTATAGGCCGAGGAGTGGGATAGCTGGGTCAAATGGTGGATCCATTCCAAGTTTCCTAAGGAATCTCCACACTGCTTTCCAGAGTGGCTGCACCAACTTGCACTCCCACCGGCAATGTATGAGTGTACCCTTTTCCCCACATCCTCGCCAACACCTGTTGTTGCCTATATTCTTAATAAGAGACATTCTAATTGGGGTAAGATGAAATCTTAAGGTGGTTTTGATTTGCATTTCTCTTATAACAAGGGATGTTGAACATTTTTTCATGAATCTGTTGATTGCTTGTAGATCGTCCTCTGTAAAGTGTCTGTTCATTTCCTTGGTCCATTTATTGATTGGGTTATTAGTGTTCTTAGTGTAAGGATTTTTGAATACTTTGTAGATTCTTGAGATTAGTGCTCTGTCTGAAGTGTGTGTAGCAAGATTTTCTCCCACTCTGAAGGCTCTCTCTTCATATTGCTGATTGTTTTCTTTGCTGAGAAAAAGCTTTTTAGTTTGACTCTATCCCAATCATTGATTTCTGCTTTAATTTCTTGCACTTTGGGAGTCATGTTAAGGAAATCTGGTCCACGGCCAACATGATGAAGATTTGGACCTATTTTCTCTTCTATTAGGTGCAGAGTCTCTGGTCTGATTTCTAGGTCCTTGATCCACTTTGAGGTGAGTTTTGTACAGGGTTAGAGATAGGGGTTTAGTTTCATTTTGCTGCATATGAATTTCCAGTTTTCCCAGCACCATTTGTTGAAGAGGCTATCTTTTCTCCATTGTATGTTTTGAAAAATAACTTTTTCTAAGAGACGTTAGATACAGTTTGCAGTAAACAATATTCTTGGTTTTCTTTTTCACTAACTGGTGAATTTATAGACACAGCATATAAAGAAAACTGTTGAGATCAAAGAACATTATAATCTGGCATCAAGTGATTCCTGTAGAGTTTAGTGAATATACACTACATGTTGACTAAATGATATTTGGATTATTGAAAAGCATAAGAAAAATGAAAACAATAAATACCCTGTAATTACTGAAGAGTAACATATCTTGATACTTAAATTTTATATGGGCAATGAAACCCATTACCTTATCTTCCTTCAAAGCTGCTTCTTCATTCATCTAGGTGCTAGATGAACACTATACTTACTTTTCTTCTTAAGCTCCTTTTTCTTATGCGCTTCAGTCTCTGCTGGATACCTCAAACCTACCCCTGTTCTTGCTATCCCTCCAATTTACCTCTTAGTTGCTCAATTAAGAATAACTTAAGAAGCTAAATCTTGGCTGAACACCAGTAATAAATGTATATGTTTAAAGAGTAAGATGTGAGAAAATTCTCTTGACACAGAATTTAACACTCCATTGAAATATGCTGAATGAGGGAAAGCATTCCTTTTAATTCAACTTGCCTAAAGTATCTTTTGCAGTCTCTTGCTTTTAAATGCAGCTCAGAAGATACCTCTTGTATAGATTTATGGGGTCTTTTGAGTTCAAACTGATACTTTTCTGTGATTCCTAACAATTTGTTTGCACCACAATTGTGAGTCCAATTACATTTGCCTCTATTACTCATTTTAGTTTCATGAGATACTAAGTTCTGAGAAAGGTATCTGTACTTTTGAAAAATGTATTTCCTTCAGGTTATAATATTATTTTAAAAAATATACCCAGTACTCTGTATTTTAATGAAATGAAACTGTAGCAACATCTTCATATCTCTATCCTTCTATCTGTGAGATATGATGACTATTGTGTCTAACATTCTGCCTCTCCATAGAATACTAGGATTCTATGATTATGAATCTGCATAGTCATTAATGTAGCATTTTTACAGGACCATTGCCACTTCTTACCCAAAGAGTAAGTTCATTCTGCTGTACTAAGGACATCTATGAATTCACTGGCTAACCTCATCCATTCCCTTATTTTCTACATTCCCTCAGTCCCCTTGTTTCCTGGAGGATATCAAAGTCAAGAGCCCTATTTGCTTGACCTTCTTTTGTTTTGGCCATTGTTTCTTCTCTTTCATTCCCTGTGGGAAACCCTCAATTCTCTGACTAGACAGAAACTACTGCATGATAAGAACTTCCATTCTTCGCTGTGTTTTTACCTGGTACTCACCATTATGAAAGTAAGATGCTTTTTAATATAGTCATAAAGAGCCAGGGAGCTCATGCTTGCCAACTTGAGAGGGGCCTTTAAAACTAAGGGAGTTCAACATCTGCTTTTCATTGGGTATACATTTTCTGAGGGCGAGGCATTTCGCTAGGCTCCATGGGAAATGAGGATAAAACCTGACACCTGGATCTCATCCTCAAGAAACTTTTAATTTAATTGGGGAAAACTTGACATAAACAGAGGTAACATTTAAACAACAATTGAAAGCTAGTACACTTTTGATAAACTGCTAAATCTGCTAAAAAGAAACAGATAAAAGAGATGTTAAAGAGCTAACTTTTTAGCTTGTGTGGTGATATATCAGTTTAATTGTCATCTTTATCTACTAGTGCTTTGATGAAAGGCATCCATTTTGGTTAACTACTTTTTTAGTACCACTATTTGGGTAGTGAAATATGTAGGTCTTGAAGGCAAATATTGTACTTTTTTAGAATGTTTTTAAAATAATTTGTGTTACAATTTCATTAGTATTCTAGATCACTTTTAAATAAAAATCTTATGTTCCTTTAATATATACAAGACTCATTTTCAGGGTTGTTTGGTTCTGTGCATGCAGGAAGACAGTGGGCTGGAGCTGGCTCATACTGGTTCAAGAGAACAGACTGTTAAATATTCAGGAATTTTGCCACCAATTTGTCAAGCCATTAGTAGCTCTAAATTGGCCACAGTGGGAGAGTTTGCACTATGGAAATTGGCAGACACTGCGAGTGAGGATTTTATTTTTCTCCCCCTATACAGCCAGTTTACTAGCACACCATTGGATGAGGATGTCCTAGAAAAGAAGCTAAATGCACACTTGGCCCGAAACCTGATAAAGCTGGAGCAGACGACTGGGTTGAAGCTCTAAGAGCAGTGGTACCAAATGCTGCCCCAGGTCAACCACATGAGTCAACTCATTAGACACACAAGCATTTTGTGTCCTGCAACAAGCTTAAAATCACCTGTTCTTTTCCATTTCTGGGCACTATTTACTTTGAAGCACACCTTGTCCTTTAATGTTCTCCCTCCACATTCTCAACAGCTTCCCCAGAAACACACACACACACACACACACACACACACATGCAGACCACCTTTAAATATTGCATCCCAGTTCAGAACACAATAGGAAGCATTAGAGTTCACTAATATTAACTATATTCCGCCCCATCTTTAAGTAGAGGTTTAGTTAGATCTGAGAACCACACAATGGTACTCCTTTCCTGGTTACTCTGTCTTCAGTAGAGTGACTTCAACGTTAAGGAAGGGAGATGGATGAGGACATGGGGTTGAACAAATCAGTGGTCAGATTAACAAAGAACATCCACTTTGTTCTGTTTTCTAGACGATTGAACATAGACCTTTTAACATAAGGCTTCATGCCCTGGGTCAGAAAAGTGAGGCTTATAAAAACAATCATTATTTACACTGATATGCTTAATTAGAACAAAGTGAATTTGAAGCAGAATCAGGATCCAGAATTTCTGGGATTTTAATGTTTCTTTAAAAAAAATCCTGACCAAAATAAAACTTCAAATCCAACATCTGAAGCACCACCGAAGCATCTCTAGGAATTAAACTAAGAAACAATGTTTCAGATCTCCTGCAATCTCTTCCCTATAGTGATTCTTGTGCACTGCTTGAAGGATACTGTTCCCAGCTATTTATCAGAATAATTTAACACTTGATAAGCTAGTTTTAAGTTATTTTGGCAGCAATGAACTTAAAGCAATGGATCTCTGATGATGGAATTTCAGGCACTGCTCTGAACTGGAGAGGAAACATTTATTGACTTCCAGGGATTTTCTTTTATCATAAAATTACACAGATGGATAGATGATCATGTAATCCTGCCATATCCAGTCTATATATGTCAAAATGAATGACTCATGTGCAGAACAAAGTCACATAATCACCAATAAGTAAGAATTTTTTGGAGAAAATCAAGAGATGATAAATTTGAAAGAATAACTCTCCATCTACATCAGGATAATCAACAAAATACCCCAGGCCAAGCAAAGTAATTATTGATGGCTTAAAATCCTGTTTTAAATTATTCACACATCATTCAAGAAATCTGCACAGAGAGTTTCAGACACCAAAATAATAATAATAAGAAGAAGAATAAGAAGAATAAGAAGAATAAGAAGAATAAGAAGAAGAAGAAGAAGAAGAAGAAGAAGAAGAAGAAGAAGAAAATCTATTGAGTACTACTTTGCAAAACACACCAACATTGATATTTCTGGTTTAGTGTTGCTCCTTTTTCTTTTCAACCAATATCACAAATCTTGGCACTGAAATATGTTCTAACCGATAAGTGAGTTTCCTTCTGAAAGCCCATTTATAGAATGAGATGTTGAACTTTTCATCAATTTTCTGATAGAGACAGTGTTAAATTGATAGTGAGGTCCTCAGACTGACTCATTAAAAAATAACTAAGTCATAAAATATCCTAGGGAAAGAGCAGAAATAGCACTTTGAGAAACTATCAATATCTAGATGAGTTCTCTTGATCTAGTTGTGCTTCCTTGGGAATCTAGTGAGTTCTAGTCCTTTTAAATATGAAAGGACCAAGAAATGAACAAGGCTAAGCTTTGCTGAGAACAACAAATTCCTCACAGTGGCAAAAATTGATAACCTGATATCATGCAGTTGATATGTCTTTGAAGGCATAGAAGTATTTTCATGCCATAGTTTTCAAAGTCAAAATATCAAATACTTCTCATTGCCCTTATCCTTAACTACCAGTAAAAATGTGAACTTCAAGAAAAATTCCTCTTTTACATTCCTACTCTAGCTTTGCCGTATTATTTCCCTGTAAGGTTGGAGAAAACACAAAGAAAAAAGTCAAGGAATTCTTTATGTTTTTGTGCCTGGCATAACTCAATCTTCCTTTCACCTTTCTGTTTCCAGTGTTCTTCCTTTTAGGTATGGATTGTTTGGGTCCCTGACTTAGAGATGTTCTTTCCATCCCTGTTATAACTCTCAGGCCAATTTCTATCCAACTCCCCCATCTATAAAGCCATCCATATGAACAATTTTCACTACTACTCCATTGGAAAAATTCATTCCCCCAACTTCAATGCAACCTGGAATTTCTCCACCATGGTCTCTTATAATTTCATTCTCACTATGGCTATAATGCTTACAGCTCAATCACTTTCTTATTCCCAAAACCCCACTGTGCAGTTGCTCCCAAACTTGCAAAATATAAAACAGAAAAATTAAATACAGTTTCCAGAAAACTATACTTTATTCCACACTGTCAGGCTCAGTCTGCCTTTGTTCTCTTTTTTTAACCTAGCTCCCAGGATATATTGCTTTCTCTCCATTGATCTGATATCCTGAATTTTTCTCTCCAACATATCTTGCAAAATCTATGCTGGTATTAATCTAGGATTCTCCCTTCTGCTCCTTCACCAAGGCAACTAAGTACTATTTGAGAAAAATCAAACAGCCATGGAGACTGAAGATACTAAATTTGGAGCTCTGGTTGGATTTTGGCATGTTCCTTCTTGTAGTTCTAAATTTTAACTCTTATAAACTACATTTTTCATACAGAGACCATCAAGCAGGAACTTTCTCAATTAACTGGCCTGGTATCTACAAAAAGGGAACTTATTCATGAGGGAAAGTGCCTAGGGTCCACAATGTTTTTAGGAGTCCACTAAAAGATTTTATCTTATTTTTTTAATCAGAAGGAATAATAGAAAAATTTTAGGTGGAACAACATGTTTTAAGTGTATAATATTAGTATATTTATTTTTGTACCAGATAAGATTTTTAGCATCTTGAGCTCATAATGGCAAAATTGCCAGGGCTTATGAAAGTTTCAATACAGCTACAAATGCAACTGCATTTATACCTAGCTATTGTGGTTTCTTTGTCTCAGTGACCGTGTCAACTTTGTACTAGGATCTAAGTCCTGCTTTGCCCCTTTGAGGACCTTATTCTATCAGTGAATCCTTCTAGAGTCCTGGAATTCCAGCATTCCTGCTGTTTTGGCACATATCCTTCAGAAAATATATTTGATTTTATGCACAGTAGGTATGCTCTATAAAGATACCACAAACACTGATTTAGTGAATACTAAACCATTACTCATAGGAAAATACAGGATTAGTTTCCTATGATGCTCTGGTCATATTATGATAAACAATCAATTTAAAATCACATAAATATATTTCCCTCATTAACTTAGAACTCACAGTCCACAGCATTGTAAACTTGTGTTTGGTTAAATCTTACCATTACCAAACCTGCATATTTTCTCCGTAGGTGCAGTACAGCCTTTCTTGTGTCTAGAGACACTAGTCAGCATTTCAACGGTTCCACTGGGGACCATTTTAAACAATGAAATTACCACCAAAAAGCATAAAAACTTGAAAGCATAGCACTATAAAGACTATGAAAGGATACTTGTTTACAGTATGAACTCCTTCACTTATTTGACCTCAATTAGGAATGTATCAAGTGAGGTCAATTCCCCCTCTTCTGCACAGTATTGTAAGTATTGGTTTTGGAGATACAAATAAAATTTCTCAAGTAGGTGAATTAAAAAATCTGTGAATAATGAGGATCAATTATATAGCTCTTGACTGAATTATGTCCCTTCAAATTCACATACCGAAGTCTTAATTCCAGTATCTTAGTGCTTGACAGTATTTGGAGATGGAATCTTAATGAGATAATAGAGTTAAAATCCAACTGATGTCCTTATAAAAGAAGAGATTAGGACACAGAGACACCCAAAATGCACTAATGCAGAGAAAAAGTCAGAAAGGGCTCTGTGAGAAGATACTATCCACAAACTCAGGAGAGGAAGCCTCCAGATACACCTGGATCTCTGACTTCCACTCTCCAGAGCCATGAGAAAAATAAATTTCTGTTATTTAAGCTACCCAGTTTGTGGTATTTTGTTGTGACCACCATGGCAAATTAATACTATAGACTCCAATTGTTCTTTTACTCTTTTTCTTTGCCTTTTATCTTATTTTTTTCAATATTTCCAAGGCCAATAAACAATCCTGTATGTTTATTTGATTTGACTTCTCAAAGGTATTTGACACATGGGAACAGTTTTTATCTTCTTAATATATTTTTTTTTTATTTTCCTAGTTTTTACTTTCATTTAGTTTCCTTCTACAACTTTATTCCATGCTATCTTTCTTGGGAGGGTGCTCTTTATTCACTGGGTTCATAAGCATTGCTATCACCTAAGAAACTAAATTCATCTTTTAATTCTGTGCTTTGAAACCCTGGCATGGTTCACAAGCTTTATAAGATCTCTCACCTCTCTGACTTAACCTATAGCACTTTATCCCTTGTCAATCACCTCAGAGTCACACTGGCAGAATCCTTTAAAATGACCATTGTCTTTTAAGGTCTATTTGCCCATGAAGTCTTTCTGCTGAGAGTGATCATTCTGGAAGGTGATGTGACTGACTTTTCAGGGATCCTCAACATCTCTTCCTTTAGCCAGAGTCCCTCTGTCACATATGAGATCATATTATTTTCAGTATATTGAAAAGCTATACAAAGTGGCATTTATCTATTTACTCATGTGATATTTGCCCATCTTTTTCCTCTAGAATTTTAGATCCACAAAAGAGGAAAAATGATTCCATCAGTAAAACCATGATTTTCCAATGAGAAAATTCTGAACTGTAATTATTTTTGTAGCACTAAATGCTAGACAGCATCAGTAATGATTCCACAGCTTATTATGTTATTATTATAAATATGGTCAATGAAATATCACCAAACCCATTTAAACATAACTGGAAGTAAAAATTCATTGAAATTCATAGATACTTTTTACATGTATTTGTTCATTCAAAGAAAGATTTTTGAGTTTTATCTTCTATTACTTGGAGTACGGCATGTCATTTTTATGTGAAACAAAACAATTATGTTTCAAAAAAACAGATAAATAACTAGTACTTTAGAAAGATAATGTATTTTTAGTGTTTCAGTTAATTGATAATGTGCGTTTTCTAAAATTGTCCATATAGTTATACTCGGATTTGAAATCTTTTAAAACCACATGAAAAATTTTAGACTAAATGAAGCTAAGACACTGCACATGGATGAAAGATGGAAAAGTTTTACTGGTATTTCTTGTCTTTAAGTCTTTGTACATTTCATTTGTATTTTCATGATTATAAGAAACACTGGCATGAAAAGTCAATTTTCATATATAGGCTTTGGGACCATATATGCTGCAAAATACCAAATTAAACACACTTCTATTAGGAAAGAATGTGGTTGTATGTTCATGGTTGTATGTAGATACCAGCTCTATGGCTGTCAATTGTACATCTGATTATGGTGCTATATAAGAGAAGAATTGCTTTATTTCTTAGGAACCAAACCAAACTGGAGAGATGGGTCTTTATTTTTATAAGTCCCCATTGTGGGGGAAATCATTATTTAGTGGATGTAATTGGGTTCTTTCATATTGTTTTTTAAAATGTAACTAACATTAAAATTTTAATATTTAATGTCTAATCATACTTTAGTTTTCCTAAAAGAAGTGATATTATCCAAATAGTTTTAAAATACTTGCTGAAAAATAATGCCCAGTGGCTTATGAAATTACTAAATAAACAATGTTTTGATGCACTCTTCATCTTCTGATGGCTAATGGAGATAATTAGCCAGAAGGTAACTATTTTCTTAAAAAATGGGATGATATGTCCATCTACCCATAACACTGACGTGTTTCCTGGAACTCAAAATCATCTTTGTACACGTGCAGAATTATGTACAAAGAGTTAAATTAAAATAATAATATGCCAAAGTGTCTCCTTCCTGTCACCTTTATGCATGCCTTCATCTTTAAAGTTTTTTTATCTATGAAATGATATTTTCCCTTTCACACAAAACTCTTACATTGGTATTATGTTTTTTTCAGTTGAATACATAGCACTGAAATCTTGCAGCACTTAAAATGCTGATGGTGTTTTAATTACAAAGAATGATTTAAAAAACTGAGTCCTGGTGGATTAAAAAAGGCTTTGCAGAACATCTTGATAAACAATCTGTAAAAACTCCTTTTATGCTTTTAATTATAAAATCTTTCTCAAATGTTATCAACTATTCAGTGCTCTAAAATGCCCCATGCTTACTGATTGAAACTAATCAAAACATAGCTTTGAAGTGTTTACACCTATAAAACCATTTTTTTCCTAATCTGAAATCTACATATTAAATAATTTGAACTTATTGAAGAAGAATCTACAGAAGTCTATTTCTCTCCTTAACAATTGCATTTTCAGAATGAGTATTATAGATCCTTTGCAGGATCCTAAAAGCCTCATGTTCATTTTTTCACAAAGTAACAATTTGTTTAATGCCTTTTAAATGATTTCCTCCTACTGGAATTGTTGCCAATTAACCTAAAAAATACTGAAATTATGGTTTTAGTGTTTTAAAATTCAGGTGGCATACTGTGCTTTGTGTTGCAGAAAGCAGTCATTAAGCAATATATTCTAATCTGTTAGTCTTCTTGAAAACATGCTATCTACAGCCTCTAGAGCACATTTTCTTAATAAAAACATATCATCAAGAAACAGCTTCTTTCTTAAGGCCTATCATTATGTCTGCAAAGCTCCAAGAAGAGAATGAAAATTTGAGGACAGCATAGAACTATCCACTCAGTGCACATTTAGAGCAGACACCTATAAGTATTTGCAAATATGAGCTCAGCTATAATTCACACTGTGGATGTTTATAGAATATCAAGAGCCTAAATGGTGACAATAGGTGGGTGACAAGGACATTTCAATGTCCTTAACAAATACTAATTTTGGATACACATGTGATTCATAGTCAACAGCAAAGGCCAAAGTATTTTAGTTCTCCTTTCAATCATTTTGGGCTTTGCAAAAGCATCCACTAATTGAAAAAAAGGGAAGAGATATGCTTAATTTTTTTTAAAATTTGAAACAATGAATATTATGTATGTCCAATATTCAATGACTTTCAGCTCAGAAGACTTTACAGTTAACTTTCAGGCTTAAGGAAAATTCAAATAATATGAACTATATTGCTCTTCCCTTTCCCAACCCCTGGATTTTTATGTTTATTTACTGGGAGAACTTATGTGGTGGGAATTCTGCATTTCATCACTTTGTGTGAATTTGCTCTTGCATTTTGATTTCTCTTGTAACTTTTAATTATGATTTTGTTTGCCATTTGCTTTAATCCTTGTTTAACCCATGAAAAAGCCCTTGAGAAAACCTGCTTTAATGCAAATTCTAGAATTTAACCAACTTTATAAGATATTTGTTTCAGGTACTCATTTCAAGGTTGAAGAGGCAGTCTCTCTTTTCCTTACTGACATGATTTGCAATGCTTTGGGTTTAATTAAGTGACAGAATAAATTGACCACAACGATCAGGAAATGTTTTGATCCAGATTATTGGAATGGAAATTCTACTTTGCTTTCTCAGTAAGTTAGAAGACAGAATCTTTCACCATTAGATCTGACAACAGAAATTTACTCCACATCCCCTGATATAGCTTGTAAGGAGCAACAGGCCAGAGTGTATGTGACCAGAGGTTATAACATTCTGATTCATTATGCTGTAGTCATGAATCTGCTCCGTTAGAGACAAGCTTCATCCATCCATTTAGCTGTCATTCTGCCCATGAAAGTAATGCTATTATGGTAAGGGCCAAGTCCACTGCTCATGCCAGATGTTGTTAGGAATTCAATCCATCCTATGTTGAACACTGGCTCCTTCAAACAACAAGATGTTGAGTGAATTACATATTGAGTGGTGAGTTTTCCTGGCATTTAATTATCCAGCTCAAAGACACATACTTCCCTAATTGTTTCTGAGGTTACTTCCTAGTATATAAGTAAAAAGGACTTCGTGAGGAAATAGTATATTAGCAGCTGTAAAAATGTTTCAAATAATTGTAACGTCTCTTTTTGAGATTTTTTTGGGGGGCTTATTTCTAATGCTTTTATGTCACTGAAAATTAACCATCTTTTAAATATGATATCAGTGTCAGATAAAATTTTAGGGGGAAAATCAGTCATAGCATAAGACAAATCTATTTTGATTTTTATGTATTATCTATGAATCTTATCCATATAGTGCTAATATTTTAAAACATGACTTGCAAAGATAGAAAAACTTTCTTTCTTTCTTTTCCTTCTTCCCTCCCTCTTTCTTTCTTTTTCTGTTACTAAGGATTGAACCTAAAGTGATTCTTCCACTGAGCTATATTCTAGCCCTTTAACATTTTTTATTTTTTGAGACAGCATCTTGGTAAGTTGACTGTGCTTGAACTTACAATCCTCCTGTCTCAGCCTCCTAATTCTTGGGATTGAAGGCATATGCCACTGTGCCTGGCTAGCAAATATTTCTTAAATAGAAAATTTGAAGAAATGAAAATTCTGCTTACCTTGATTATTACACATTGTCCACCTGTGTCAAATTACCCCAGGTGTATGCCATAGATCTGCACAAATATTATTTCTCAATAAAAGGAAGATAAAGAAAATTTGTATTTCTCTTTAAAAATGCACATAACCCAATTATTATTAAGGTAAATAATTTTGATTATTTTATTCAGATAACAATTAATATAGACCTTAAGTCATTTAAAATGACATCCTCCAATATAATGTAATTTTATAAAATACCAGTTTGAATTGGGCTGGCAAAATGTCAATATTATATACTTGTTAGAAAATAAAAATATTTGTGTAATTTGAAAAATATCAGTTTTAAAAATCAATTTTATTTTCACTTTGCTTTTCTCAGTAATTTCAGAAATGTTTCTAATCTCTAAGAACTTTTTGTATAAACTTCCTAGTCTACATCATGTATTTGATATTGAGGTTACCCCCCCAAAATGGGAAAAATTTAATTATACATTATCTTAAACAAGTAATTGACAATTTCTGAGCGGTAGATCACCCTATTACCCAAGAGTCCTATGACATTTGGAGACAAACTACTGGGTAGATTCTTAACTCAGCGAAACTATAGGGAAGAATGATGGTATCCTCCTAACTTCATAATATGTAAGAATGTCACATATTCTATTCAGAGATGAGGAGAATATTATAAAACTTGGTTTTGGTAGATGACTCCTGCATTTGCTTCAAAATAATTTATTAACTATGTCACTCAATAAAATAATGTCTAACTCAATTCAAATTTAAAGTGTTTGTGAAACTCTTTATGAATTAAATCTGTCATGAAATACAATAACTTCCTAGAATTAAAGTTACTTCTCTAATGGTGTTCAAAATCATTTTTTATTAGGAAATTCCAGTTAAAAACATGCAAAAAATGGCATAAGTATTTAAATAGCTAATAATCAAATCAAATCAAACCCAATCAAAACAGTATAAGTGAAAGACCCCAACTCTATGTCCACCCCCCCCCATAGGAAGGGAACAGATTCCGGGTACTAAAAACCCATGACATAGGTCACTCTACCCAACCCCACCCCCCTAGGGAGGTTTCGGGATCTGGTCTCGGGAACTGGTTTCAGGAACTGGTTTCGGGAGCCGCCCGGAGGTTGTTAAACTTAAACTGATAAACAGGTTAAGAAACCACAGGACAATTGAAAAAGTATAGGTCACCTTGTCCTAGCAAAAATCGTGGTTGTTCCGGGAGTTAAAATGTAACCTATGTGCTGTATTCAAAATATCCAATAAGAAACCTGTCGCTTACCGCGTGTGCGAAACCTGCCCTTTTACCCTATAAAAACCCTGTACCCCAAAGCCCGGTGTGCCAGTTCACTGAAGCTCCGGCTGAGGTTTTGCTGTGCACCCGTAGGCGCCTGTGTACCAATAAACAGCCTCGTGTTTTTGCAGCCAGCAGTGTCTTCGCGTGATCTTCCTTGGACAGGGGGACTGAGGGTCTTTCATAAGGAAACAAAAACCAAAACCATGGCAATGCCAATTTCTGTCTAGTATGTGAAGCATTTGGAGGAACATCTAGAAGTTTCTTTTTATGCTAAACAAACTCTTGCCACATGTTTTAGTACTCACATTCATAGATATTTATCTAAATTAATTGAAAATTTATATCCATATAATAACCTATATACAGATATTTATAACAATTTTACTCATAGTCACCCAAAAGGAAAGCAACCAAGATATTTTTCAAAAGGTGAATGGATTGACTAACTGTGACTATGGAATGGGACAAAATAATCCAAATGTAATACAAATAGCAGATACAACCTCACTGAAAGCAATATAGGAATATCATGTTGATCATGTAATTTTGGAAATGATCAAATTTTGTACAACTAACCAAAGGTACTCTAAATAATCACTGTAGTCTAACTGATGAAGTTGTTTCCTATAGAGTTGTGGATTAACAATTCTAAACTATTATGTGTTGTGATGGTTACTTTTGTGTGTCAAATTGACAAGGTTAACAGATACCTAAATATCTGAAAAAACAATTTCTGTGTGTGTCTGTAGGAATGTTTCTAGAAGAGATTCACATTTGAATCAGTAGACTGAGTAAAGAAGATCTATCCTCACAGGTTTTGCGGTTCCATTAATTGTGACAAATGTACCATTCTAATGTAAACAGAGTATGGGGTAATGGGAAATCTCTTTGCAACAATTCTTTAAACTATTTTAAAATAAACCAATCTAAAATTTAAAATTTCCTAAAAAATTAATCCAGGTGCACCTAATTAATCTAATTATCTATTATTAAACTTCTGATGTGAAAATGTGATGATGAAAATTAAAAAGAACATATTTTCTCAGTTATGGAACCATAGTAAAACAGAAAGAGTGAAGTTTATTTCAAAGTAATGAAATTACATATCATTCTGTTCAAGTTGCTGACAGGTGTTCCATACCAAAATATTTCAAAGCATTTTGGGGATCTATAAAACCAGAACATATTCTAAAGTTATGAAAGACTATGCTGACAAATTCCCATTTAACTCTCTGAACTGTGAGCAGAAATAAAGGGCAATTAAAATGTAATCAATCTCCACAAGAACCTTTTATGAAATAAATAACAGGTGACAACGTGGTTTTATGAATTTTAACCATAAACCCAGTCACAGGACACTTTGATGAGAATTAAAACTACTTTTTATAAAACAACATTCATACTAATCTGTTAATCAGAGTTTAAGAATTAATTCAAGATAGCAGAACTAACTAAATTGCTGAATTGAATGAAAACTCTAGAATGTTTATTCTATATTGATAACTCCTGTGCCCAAGAAACTTCTATTAGGATTCTTTACCCTTTGAAACACTTAACAATGAGTGAATATCCAAAGCAACTAAGGAATAAACATCTCTTCTGCTCTTGGAATAAGCATTTAAATTACTATTAGTAATGAAATAAGTATTGTTAGTAGAGTGAAAACTCTTGATTGTATGTACATTTAAAAATGTGATTCCATTGTAAGAGACTTGAAAAGACTAATATTTTGTGATTTTACAAGTACATAAATTTTTCCTTGTTCTATATCATTATTTCCTTCTATTCTGTGTGCAACATCCCTAGGATTCAGTTTCTAGCAGGTAGTTGTCATCTGGGTTGACTGTCCTATATATTAGAAATGGGACTTTCATCATTTTATGTCTTGGTGACACTCTTGTCAAGTTGTATAGTTGATACTATTCCCAACCTTTGTCTTATTGTAAACTATTAAGTTAGCAGTCACTTTATGGCTCAGTGTTAATAGCAACTTCATCTGATCTAGCTCTTGATAGAACTTCAGAACAAAGAATTGCAAGAATAAATCAAGGCATGTGAAATTTCCCAACCTACCTTAGTCACATTTTGTGGAATGATGGATCTGCTGGGTAGAACACTGGACTACATCTACTTTCTGAGATAGTTATTTTCATGGAACGATTCCTAACTGGAAATGTTCTTTACATTCACACTATTCTATGCACCTTTCATCTACTCTCAGCCCCATCTCAGACTCTGGTTAATGCCAAAGGCAACTGCCATCATTTTTATTTCAGTCCAGTTACTGTGAAAATTACTATTTTCTCTTGGTTGTACCAACATTATTGTCTTGTCTCTCCAATGAGGACATTTTAGAAAAAGAAGAGAGATTTTAGACTAGATTTTAGGAAAAAGAGAAGAGAATTGGAGCACCAGAGATTTGTGTATTAATTTTATGAGATAGGATTGGGAACAGTGACACATGCCTGTTATCCCAGTGGGTTGGGAAGCTGAGGCAAGAGGATTATGAGTTCAAAGCCAGCCTCAGCAATTTAGGAAGGCCCTAAGCAACTCAGTGAGAACCTGTCTCTAAATAAAGTATTTAAAAAGGGCTATGGATGTGGCTCAGTGCTAAAGTGCCCCTGGGTTCAATCTCCATCTTTTTCTTTCTTTCTTTTTTTTTTTTTTTAATTATGAGGTCCATGTTTCATTTTGCAGGTGTGAAAACATTGATTTGGAACATTAAGTATTTCATTCAAGGTAACAGACTTCTGTGTATATTTTTCCTGTCATGAAAAATATCTTGATTGCCTCAAAACTACAAAGCATTATGAATCAAAGTTCAAGTTTGTCTGAGTTGGTGGACAGCTGAGGGTAAAACCAGTTTAAGTAGGAAATTCATTTATTCTTTTAGATTTCCATTTTCCCATAGATTTTCCTGGTAATAAACTTGTATGTACACACATTTCCTCACCTATGCAAACACCTATGCAAGATAGTGTGTATACACTATCTTGTGTGTATGTGTGTATATACATATGTATTCATATACCTGTATATTTGTTTTCTGAAGGTGAGGTAGTCCTAGTTATATAACCTACACTGTTCTATATCTGGAAATAAAAATCTCAAATATTTGTGTTATTCTCACATCTTAAAAAAATATAGACTGATTTCATTGCATATTTTCCTGTTCAGGGATGTTGCTGATGTTATAATCAATAATAACAAATGCTTTTGTGTACTTACAACATACCAGGTATTATTTCTAACACTGAAAACTCAGAGAACAAAACAAGCAAAAATTCCTGCCCCTTCTCAGCTTTACATTCTGTTAATTCCCAAAGAGCAAAATCATTATGAATCAATGTGAAAAAAAGAACACCAAGTCTTCATTTTTATGTTTCATATTTAGGAAAATTTATGATAAGGAAAAAGCCAAGTATGACTCTTGTTTCTGGCTTGAGTTATTGAGTAGATGGTGATATTACATTCAAAAAGGAAGCCAGTGAAGGGCTCCTTCTTTTTCCAGTTTTCTTGACTTGGCTGCTCAACTCCACATTAATACACTTTGTGAAATTAGGTGAAATCCTTTTTTCTATTTCAACAATTGGACCTTCAATGAGACAAATTAAATTACCACATGAGTCTGACTTTTTTCCTTGAAGTTCAGTTCATTTTTATAGAAGGTCAATGTTTTATTTAAACGTTGAATTTTTAAAATGCTGTTATTTCTTACAATGGTTCTATTTATTTTGTAATTGAAAAAATACATGTGAAATGAATTGATTTCCAACTCCCATCTCCTAAATTCACTATGTAGTTGATCTCATTATGACCCTAAACTGATGTTTGCAGCTGCATCTCCACATATATTTCAATTCTCAAACCAAATATAACTTCCTAGAGTTATAGCCTGGATAACCTGCCAGAAGCAGGAAAAAAAAAATAAAAAGGGGGAAAAAAAAAAGAAAAAAAATTAAAAAAAGAAGTTGGGGAGAGGAAACTAGTCCTATGAGATTATTGATTCCAGATGTTCCAATTACTCCTTTTGGGGACTTTATTGACTTAAGTTATACAAATCCTCCTCTATAAATTCTTACTGAGTCAGGTTTGGCAAAGATTGTATTCTGTTTCTCCCCAAACACCTTTATAGACCCTGAGTAGAGTTCACACCTAATAGAGGAGGAAGCAAAAATGTCACGGTCACATTAAATCTTATGGAGTTTTAAAAAGATATAGTTAACTGCTTTAATCCTTCTCCTCTGAGAATTGAAATATGTCAGTACAGCACAGCATTCTAAGGCAATCTATGTTTTTTTTTTTATTTTTCACAAATCAATAAGCCATTCTGCAAATCAAATTTGATTGAAATGATGACTCCTAATTATGTCTTCTATTTTAAAATATTTAGCCTTTATCTCAAAATTACAGTGTCTTCAGTAGCTTCCTTGACTAAATTTTATTATAAACTTTGAGAAAAACATTTCACACATTTTAAATAATCATCATTTATTTACATTGATTTTCAATCAAATGTGAGTCTCCTGTGACTCACAAATCCTGAGTCTCCAAATCCTGAGTCTCCCACAGGATTAATTCTACCTTTTTGACTGTTTTCATCTGAAAAATCTTGTTGAAATAGGTTTTATTTCAAATCTTTTCATAATATAATACTACTACTGATTTCTGAGACAAGTTATTTATTACTCTTGACCCAATTAACACAGAAGTATAACAAATAGGTTTTATAATATATCGTTACCATCTCGGAAGTGTATGGAGTGTATGATGAAGTTATAATACGTGCTTCACTCCAAGAGTGTGGACTACCTAATGTGTGGGTTCATGACGATCCAGAAAAGAGACTAAAAATATTTTTGACAAAACTAAAGCTCTTACCTCAAAAGGTAGACCTTCCTAGCTTATTACTATAAGGTGAAGAAAGAGCAAATTAGATGATCTGCTCTAAGCATGATGAGAGTCAATCTGCCAATACAAAGAGATAACTCTACCAATAGAGTGATATTGCTGAAGGATGAAGTTGGAATCTCCAGTGAGTATTTATGATCCTGTAATACTGGACAATAAGTGGTAATTCCGAGAATAACAATAATTTGGGAATAATATGTTCAAGTGGAAACAGTAATTCATTTGATTTGAGAGACAATGGTCTTATTTGTCTCAGGAATTAAAAATTTTAATTTATACACTTGAGATTGGGGAAGGGAAATAAAAAAGAGCAAGAAGAATATTATTATTCCTTCATCATTTTTTCTGCTGAGACAAGCATGAAAACAATGAGCAACTAAGGGCCTAGGACAGACACATCTGCCCAGTTGGAAAAATGATCAGCCATCTAGAAGATTCTTATAGATGTTCAGATGCATAGAGGAAAGGTGGTAGGCTTGCTGTGTAGCTTTGAATCTTTACAAGGATAGCCATTAAGACACCACAAGGATTATGGAACAGAGGTTTACACAGCCTTCTTGAAGACACCATTGAATTCTGCCTTACTCTGGAGATTTTCAGAAGTACTCAGAAGCCCAACACAGACATAATTGACTAGAGCAGAGGAATGATGATGGAGTTTTTAAAATGTTGTAAAAGGAGTCAGTTCCCTCACATGCATAGGAAATCACATTATCAAAGTTTAATCTAGCCTGGCTTTTGCCTTGAAACTAACTAAAGTATCCAGTTAAGAGATGCAAACAGGAGATTAATTTTCCCAATACACATTGACCTTAAAACTTAAAATGTCTCAATACCCAGCCACAGAATAAAGCTTAATATACTTTTTGGCTATAATGATTAGTCCTAATTATAGCAATAAATGCAGTAAACTAATATATTTTCCAAATTCTTGCTTTTATGCCTATAAACACAGTAAATAGTAGTGCCATGGAATACAATACAGAATCAGAAATAGGTTCCTGTCTCCAAAGAGATTACAATTCTGCAGGAGTTTCCATAAATGAACGTAAGTTACTGTAATACAAAATCAGAGAGTGTTAAGGATCAGAGGTTTCCTGGAAGAGGTAATATTTGCTCTGAATTATGAGTAATGAATAGCATTATGATACACAGAGAATGAGAAAGGGCATATAAGATGAAAGTATAAGCAAATGATTAAGGGTAGGAAAAGCTAGAGAACTGAAAGCAGCTTCCAGTATGGCATGTAAGGAGCTCAGAAGTCACCACATTATCCTAAAAAAAAAAAAAAAAAAAAAAAAAAAAAGAGGAAAAAGCTGACAAACACAAAAATCAACAGTTCTTGGACCTATCAGAGAAGTGAGGTCAAAGAACAGAATACTTCCCTCCAAAATGAAGAGACACACAGGCAAACACAGAGAATTACTTACTGGAGCAGAAACTGCTACAAGAGACAGCAAAACCTAAACTGTAAAACAGGAATTGCTAGAGGCTTAGAAAGAACAAGTCTAGGGGGCATATTTTTATGAGTTTTGTCTCTGTGGGTTCCACCAGTTTCTCAGAGTGCATATAAATGAAAAATCTGCTTTAAGCACAGGGACAGGATAAGGAACCAATTTGAAATAGCCAGAGCACTCTGTTCTAAACAAGGCCTGCCCTTAAGAGAAATGAGTTCACCAAAGCTTAGCCTACTAGAATTTTATCAACACTCAACTGACTTGGGAAGGAGAATTCCCAACTCCACTCACTCTAGCTTGCCATGCTCGAGAAGGAAAATATCTACTGCAGCCTCCTTTAGCCATCTTGACCCACAGGACGGGACAGTGAAGGGGTTGGGGGCAAACACAGAAGCACTTGTGAAGTTCACAGTCCAGAGGTCCAGGAGCATTACAAGAATAAGACTGAAGAATGCTTCTTCCTTACACATTACTAAAGGCCAATTTACTGCATATCCTTTTATTCAGTACATCATGCCCAACTATTATAAAGAAAATTACAAAGCATTAGTAAATAGGAAAAAACCCCACACATTTTAAGAGACAGCAAGCATCAGAAACAGACTCAGATATGTCAGGGATGTTGAAATTATCACCGTGGGAATTTAAAGGAAATAATGATTAATGTATTAAGGATTCTAAAGGATAAAGTAGTCTGCATGTAAAAACAGATGGGCAATGTAAGCAAAGAGGTGGAAGTTCTAACAAAAAATGAAAAAGAAGTACTATCTCTAAAAAGCACTATTGAGGAAATGAAGACTGTCTTTCATGAAGTCAGTAGAATGTTAGACATATCTGAGGAAAGAATGAGAGATGACAATAGAAAGTTCCAAAGGTGAAAATCAAAGAGAAAACGAATAAGCAAACAACAACACCCACATAGAATATTCAGGAACAATGGAACAACTGCAAAAGTTAAAACATACACATAATGGGAATATCACAGGAGAATAAAAAAAATAAAAATATTCAAAGGATTAAATACTGAGAATATCACCAAATTAATGTCAGACACCAACCACTCGTCCAGGAAAAATGAACCTTAAACAAGTTAAACAAAAAACAAAAACAAAACCCCAAAATAGATTATACTCACACATATTACACTAAAATACGAAAAAAAAATTAAAGATAATGAAAAGATCTTGAAAGAATCAGGAAGGAAAATAAATTTCACCTATAAAAGAGTAAAGATTAGAATTATATTTAACTTCTCTGAAACCAAGCAAAGCAACAGAAGAGCGAAGCAAAATATTGAAACTGTTAAGAGGGGAAACAAAATCCTAGATTTCTTTGCCCTACAAAATTACCCTTCAAAAATGAAAAGGAAATAGGAACTTTCTCAGACAAAAACAATGTATGGAATTTGCTTGTAGTAGGCCTACAAAAAAAAAAAGATGTCAAAAGAAATTCTTCAGAGAGGAAGAAAATGATAAGAGCCCCAAAACTCACATCTGCATAAAGAAATGAAGAACATTGGAGGATAAATAATGAAGGTAAAGTTTAAAAATCTTTCATCCTTAATTGATATAATACATGAAATCTTATTCAATATAATAGCAACAATTTTATTCTATTATGCAACCTCATATTCTCAAAATATACAGACACACACATATATGCTTCTGTATGCTTACATATAAATGTAATCAGTGATAGCAATGATATAAGGGAAGAGGAATTAGAATGATTTTTAATACAAATATAAGGTGCATGTACTACATGTAAAGTGGTATTGTGTTATTTAAAAGTGGAGTCAGAATAGTTGTATATTGAAAACTCTATGACAGAAAGTCAACAAAGGTAAAAGAAAAAGAAGTGTAACTAAAACAGTATGAAAAGAGAAAAAAATCAAATTGCATAAACTGTTCAATTAAAACCACGAAATTCAGATGAGTAGAGGAAAAAAGGACAAGTGGAAAACCGAAGCAAATATAGTACATATTAATTAAACTATACAAATAATCACTTTGAATATCAGTAGTCTAAATGCACTAATTAAAAGGCAGAAATTGTCAGAGTGGATCATAAAACAAGACCTAATATATGCTATCTGCAAGAAAGCCACCCTAAATACAAAGTTACACATAAATTAACTAAAGGATAGAGAAAGTTGAACTTGCTAAAAATAGTCAAAAAGAAGGCAGCTGTATTAATTTTGGACAGAACAGATGTCAGAGCAAGGAAAGTTATCAAAGTTAAAAATGAGCATTTCACAAGATATGGAGGTCAATTTCCCAAGAAGACATAATAATTCTTAACTTGTCTGTGTTTGAAAACAGAACATCAAAATATGTGAGCAAAAAGTAATAAAACTGCAGGGAGAAATATTTTAATTGGCAGCTTCAATATTCCTCTTTTAGAAGTAGACAGTTCTGGTAGCAGAAAATCAGTGAAGAACAGTGGAACTTAACAATGCCATCAATTAACTGGATATAATTGAGATTTATCAATTACTTCGACCAACCACAACACAATATGCATTCTTCTCATTCTCACAAGAGATGTTGAGCAAGACAGATCACATCTGTGTCGTAAAAACACACCTTCACAAATTTAAAAGAACAGTACTCATACAATGCCAGTTCTATTAGAACAACGAAATTAGACTAGAAATCAATTACAGAGAAGTGGCTGGAAATCTCAAAAACTTGATGATTCAGCAGCTCATTTGTAAATAAAATTAAATAATACATAGTTATGAGAAATTTAAAAGTATTTTGAAATAAATGAAAATGAGAATGCAACTTTTCATTTTCTTTGTGCTTTGAAGGAAATGTAAGACATTGAATGCATATGTTAGGAAAAAAGAACTTAATAATCTTAATTACATCCTGGGAAACTAGAAAAAGAAGAACAATTTAAATCCAAAGAAAGCAAAAAAGAGTAATAAAAAATTGAAATTGAACATAGGAAATCAATAGAAAAAAAATCAGTAAAACCAAAAGCTTGTTGTTTAAAAAGACAGAAAAAAATTTGATAATTCTCCAGTTGGTCTAAGAAAAGAAAGACGACACAAATTACTAATATCAGAAATAGAAGAGATGACATATCTACATACAGATCCTACGGACATTTTAAAGATAACAGAATATTATTAATAGCTCTGTGCTCATAATACAATAAGCTAGGTGAAATGGAACAATTCCTTGAAAGACGTTTTCTGCCAAAACTCACACAAGAAGAAATAAGTAAGTTGAACTGGCCAGTATCTATTATATCAATTTGATCAATAATTAGTAATCTTTCATAACAGAAAGTAGAAGACCTAGGTAGATTCACTGATGAATTCTACCAAGGAGTTGAGATGTTAATTATACCAATTTTCTACACTCTCTTTCAGAAAATAGAAGCAGAGAATGTTTTCTAACTGATTCTATGAGGTCAGAATTACCCTAATACCCAAACCTGAAAAAGACATAAGAAGAAAAGAAAGTTATTTCTCATGAATGTCCAAGCAAAAATCCTTAACAAAATATTAGAAAATCAATCCAACAATATATAAAAAATAAGTTATCCTCCATGACCAAGGGAAATTTATCCTAGATATGCAAGACTGGTTCAATATTAGAAAACCAATTAGTGTAATTCATCACATAAACAAGTAAAAGAAGAAAAATCACATGATTATATCAATAGACATAGAAAAAGATAATAATTTGACAAAATCCAGTATCTATCCCAGCTACAAATTCATGCTTTTGTTAGAATGGCCATTTTGACAATGTTAATTCTGCCTATCCAAGAGCATGGGAAATCTTTCTATCTTCTAAGGTCTTCTTCAATTTCTTTCTTTAGTGTTCTGTAGTTTTCACTGCAGAGGTCTTTCACCTCTTTTGTTAGATTGATTCCCAAACATTTGATTTTTATTTTTTTGAGGCAATTGTGAATGGGGTAGTTTTCCTAACTTCTCTTTCAGTGGATTCATCACTGATATATAGGAACTTGTGTGATTTATGGGTGTTGATTTTATATCCTGCTACTTTGCTGAATTCCTTTATTAGATACATCACATCAATAGACTTAAAGACAAGAATCATATGGTCATCTCTGCAGACGCAGAAAACACATTTGACAAAATACTGCACTCCTTTATGTTCAAACACTAGAAAAACTAGAAGTAATAGGAACTTACCTCAACAGTATAAAAGCTATCTATGTTAAACCCAAGGCCAACATCATTCTTAATGTAGAAAACTGAAAGCATTTCCTCTAAAAACTGGAATAAGACAAGGATGCCTCTTTCTTTCCCTAACTTCTTTTCAACAGGGTCCTAGAAACTCTAGCCAGAGCAATTAGAAGAAAGAAATTTAAAGTATATGAATAGGAAAAGAAGAACTTGAACTATCACTATTTGCCAATGACATGATTCTATATTTAGAAGACCCAAAAAATTCTAGCAGAAAACTTCTAGAACTATGGTAGTTACTTTTGTGTTAAAACACAAAAAGCACAATCCATGAAAGAAAAAAAGTTGATAAACTGGACTTTATTAAAATTTTAAACTTGTGTTCTGCAAAAGGCACAGTCAAGAAATGAGAAAACAAGCCATATATTGTGAGAAGATATTTTGAAAGAAATATCCAGTAAAGCACTTTTATCTAAAATATACAAAGAATCCACACAATTGGACAATTAAAAAAAAAAACAAATCAAACAAACAGAAACTTGGTTAAAAAGTGGGCATAAGACCTGATAGGAAATAATTCTGTGAAATGGGCTTAACACCATACATCGTTAGGAAAATAAAATTAAAATGAGATACCTATACACACCTATTGGAATTCCTAAATCCAAAACAACAACAAATGCTGTTGAGGATGAGGAGCCTCAGGAACTTGGAGACATTGCTGTCAGGAATGCCCAGGTTACAGCCACTTTGGCAGACAGTGTAGCAGTTTCTTACCAAACTCTGATATAATGATTGTGCTACCATTTACTGAAATTAGTTGAAAAATTACATCCAAAGTCATACATGCGCACAAAGGTTTATATCAGCTTAATTCATAGTTGCTGAAACATGGAAGCAACCAAGATTTCCTTTAGTAAGAGATGGATAAATACATGTGCTACATTCAGACAAAGAAATATTAGTCTAATAGTCTATTATTGGAAAATAATGAACTAGTAAGTCAAGAAAAAATAGGGAGAAGCCTTAAATATATATTATCAAGCCATTCTGAATAAACCACATACTATATGATTCCAACCATATGAAATTGTAGAAAAGGCAAAACTATGTAAACAGGAAAAGAATGAGTGCCTGCTAGGGGTTAGCAGGGAGAACAGAATGAATAGGTGGAACTTAGGTGATTTTTAGTGCAGTGAAACTATTTTGTATGATACTACAATGGTGGATACTTCTTATTACTATCTATTAAAGGCTACAGAATGCAAGTCACCACAAACACACCATTATGTAAATGATGAACTTGGAGTGATGATGATATGCCAATATAGGTTTATCACATGAAACAAATAGACCACTGTTGTGAGGTTGTATTTAATGGGGAAAACTGAGTATATGTGTGCACAGAATATATGGGCAATCTCCGTATCTTCTGTTCAATTTTGCTGTGAACCCAAAACTGCTCTAAAAATCAATGTGTATTAAAAAAAATAAAGTTAGAGAACTTATACTATTTGAGTTTTGGTCTAGCCTAGGGTGTCTCAACTGAAATAGTGAAAGTAGTGAAAAAAATGTTGCATAAATCAGTTGATAAAGAACTTATTGAATAACAAATCCTTATATTTTTGTTTCCAAAACAAGAACAATTCAGGATAGAATTCAATAGTGTATGGTCTCCATGTATTACAGGATTTTTTTCTATTTTCATTGTAGCCATGCATACATGCCATAAAAGAAAAGGGAGTCGGTGAGTAGTCTTTTATAGTTTTTTTCCCCAAGAATTATTAGGAATGTATGAGACAAGATAAATGGGGCTAAAATTTTCTTTGTAAATCATATCACTTATTCACAGAATAGTTGGAAAGTTCCTAGGGATTTCAGAAAATTAAGTAATTTTAAATGAAAAATAAATACTGTAAGCAGTCAATAAATAGTTGTTGATTATTTAATTGGATAATGAAACCAATCTCCACTTTTTAAAATGAGGTGCTATTTCATCACCCATTACTGGAAGAATATATCTATTCTATAAATCTTAGATTTTAATTCATTTCATAATCAAACACGTTATTTCATTTCTATGGGAGTAGCATTTGTTTTCTTTCTTCTTCTAAATTTATATTTAATTTAACCTTGTAACTAGGGCATTACATTGTAAATGATGTAATTCCCATTTCATCAACCCAATTGACATTAACAGTTTATGATAGAGACATTGATTTTGTGTAGTTTTCCTTAAAAAAAAATTGCCTAGGTATTATGTCATCATGACCAAGTCATCTGTCACTTCATCAAGATCCTAGTAAAGTGTCAGCTAAGCTTTTCCAGAGCATGAGAATGGTGAATAAATATGCCTGTGGTAGAAATATTCAGTTTATGATGTCCTAGTACAGTGTACATTGGCAAGGAACCAGTGTGGCAGAGGGAAAGAAAGGAGACATTGTGAAATGCATAATATGAAATGAAATGATGAACGTGGAAATGGGTAGCACAGAACCTGCTACATACTAGGTACCCAGTAAGGTTTTAAAAATTCGTTTTTTTCATTTTACTAAATAAACAGAAAGTGGAAGTTCTTTTAAAAATGTTTGCTCATTTGTTAATGGAGATTTGTTTATTTGTTTTACATTTTAAACAAATTGTTTCACACTTTAGTAATGCTGAGGTTAAGCTTGCATGGTGTCAAAATATGAAACAAAATAAAAAAGGGGGTACTCATATTTAGTTAGACTATAATTGTATAGATATGATTCCCATTTTTATGCCACCAAATTATAAAAAAGTCTCATGCAATTCAGGGAACTATAGTACCCATGACAATGTTGAAATTTAATGTTAAGATTTACAAAAGCTTTATTACTCCTGGAAACATTTAGTAACATGTATGCCAAAACAATTAATTTTTTGATCATTTTGAACTTGAGAATGACTTAGCCATAACTATCACTCTGTTGAGTGCAAGTAGAGCTCTGGCTTCTGTACTCAGTTCTTTTCAGGTTTATATTTTCTTAATGAGAGCTTAAGGAATGATAATAGCCCTCACATGTTTGGGGTCAAGAATACTTAGTTATCTTGAGTGTCTGGTTGAAATTTTTAATCATATTCTTAAGGTTTATTTGTGGGAGACCATAGGAAGTCAAATGACCAAGACTGAATTTTAATATACCTATTCTAAGCTCCAAATTCATCACAGACTATTTAAAAGTAAAATGAGTTCACTTCTCAGTGGAATTTATTGCTGTCTAATCACCTAATCAAATACATCAATTAAAGGTCTAAAATATTTAGTTGTATGTGTTATTTTCAGTACTCTGGAGCAGCATAGCTCCAATACTGCAGCATTGTAAGCACTTTTTATTGCCTGCAAAAGACTTAGGAAAGAAATGGAATTGTCTGAATTAGCTGGAAACTTGGCTTTTCTTTCACTATTCATATGTGACTTAGTGTTCTAGCAAATCTTGCCTGGACATGTCAAACTTACTGAACAAACCTTTCACATGATGACGAAAATGTTCATGTACATCTGGAAGCCTATACACCAGGGGCATGAGCAGAGATATAGCATTCAGCATGCAGCAATGGGAGCTGCATAGACTTATGTCCCCCTCAAAATACTAGAGTGTTTGGAATAATATTAAATTATAAAAGCAGGAGAAAGTACTTTAGAGGCACAAAGTTTTGATGAGATATTTCCTGTGGTAAATGCTTGAAGAAGGTGACCATTTTGACATTTGGAGAGCTAAGAATATAATTTGGACATTTTGGTGATAGTTTGCACAAACAAAATAAAACAGAAACAACTAGTATCATTGGCCAGCAACAGCTTACTGGGATGTGATTCAACATTTTGTTGCTAAAAAAAAAAAAATTTAAAGTGAATGTGACAAACTATTTAGTATGTTTTTCCCCCTGATACAGAAACACACCATGTGGACGCAATTATATTTGTGTGGTAGAATATGTTCCTGAAGTCCTAGTGGTCTCCCAGTGGGCATTAAGCAAATTCTCCTCACGCCCATAGAATGGAAAAGTTCTCAGGCCAAAGTAATATGTTTAGGTTCCATGGTTTGCTAAATCCTTACAGCAAGATGGGCAGAAAAGAGAAGCTGGGAAAAGGAAGCAAGCAGAGAGAAAGGCCATTAGACCCAGATGCAGTATTACACAACTCCATGTATCCTTTCTCTCAGTCAGATGGGCCTTCCAAGTTGGTATGGTGTCAAGGTCCAGAGTATAGGACAAGCAATGGGTTCAGAAAGAGCCCTGAAGCTGTCACTCATTTCTTGCAGCAGAGAGGTACATATTCAAGGACTCCTGGCCAGTGGTGGTAGCTGACAACTTGCTGAGGAGTGCTGGAATTTATCTGTGTATCTCAGATCAGAGTCATGGGGCCAGAAAAGAGCTTACCAAAGATCGACTAACATTAAGTGTACCATTACTATCGAGTGTTGCTTGGTCCTTTTCTCCCTTCCTCTATATGTTTAATACACTGGGGCTGCATACACTTTATCTGGATCGAAAGATTCTCACAAGCTACTTACTATTCAAAACTTATTCTTATCCCTCCTTCTAATTTGTTTCTTCTGTCTTCTAAAGAAGAATTTAACAATATTAAAGGAGATAGAAATAATGCCCTTCAGACTAGGATATCAAAATATCCATGTTGTTAAAATAGATGAATAATAAAATAAATTTTTGGAGATTTCCTTTTGTCACTCAGGCTTACTACAGGTATTTTTGTAGGTTCTTACAGCTTTCTAGGACCTCCCCGGTAAACACTCTTCCGAGACCTGGAAGCTATGTAGCCAGAGGCTGGACACATAATGAGCAGCTCATGAGATATCATGTTTATTTCCCTTTTTTCCCACTCTTTTCCTCCTCCTTCTCCCTCTTTTTTTTCTCCTGTTCCTCCTTCTATTGTTTCTTCTTTCTCCATTATATTCTTATCCTTCTACTTCCTGAAAATTATGATTTGGAAATTTTGGGTTATACACTTAAACATCATTTACCCATTAATACTTTATCCATCTGTAATATATTTACCTCATGTGAGTAACAGAAAATAGAAACTCACTAGTACAAAACTAATTAAAGTTTTTCCCATGAATTTGGCAGCTGAAATATTGAGTGCAGAAAACTGCTTTAATTGTGGTTACTGCCCTCTAGCATCAGGTAGGTGTTATTGAGGGTCTGTTCCTTCTATTTTTGACAGGGACAAACTTAAGCTCTGGCTGAAGATAAATTTTATCAGGAAAGTAAGAAATATGAAAAGTTATGGTTTGTTTATTAAAAGCACAGGTTGGAAAGAAGTCATAAAACTGAATACATTCTGTGCGAAGTGGATTCTAGATCTATATGAACATGATCAGACAGGTTGGTTAGATGGATAAGGTAGATTAAAACATATTAGGAGAAATTTATCCTTCTCTGCACCTCAGTGTGGATTTAAGTGAGTTCTCAATTGGATATGATATAAAAATATATAAATACCGTAGAGAATATGTAGTACATGCCTAAAAAACAGTGCCTGCTTCCATTCTCATTTGATCTTTCTTCTTTTTCTCTTTTCTAATATATAATTTGTTTAACCAGAACTAAAGAAGTAAAGTGGCATTGCTACTTGTAATATTTTGTATCCTTTCTTTAACTCATTTTTAAAAAATATTTAATTGACAAATAAAAGTTACGTATGTCCTTTAATTTTAAATATTTACATATTAAAATTGAATTGAAATGTGCAATTTAAATTTAAACATTTAGTCGAAATATTTAAAACATATTTTCAAGAGATATTTGTTCTTAACAGGATTACCAAAGACGTGGGGCTATCTGAACAAGTCTTGCATATATATTAGATAAACATATAAACTGTACAAAAACTTCAACTTACCTTGAGAGTATAACTTTTTATAATGGTTATAAAACCAAGATTACCTTCTCTTTAGAGGCAATCCTCTTTAAGCAATAATATTCAATAGGAGTAAGTCTGAAATTTCATCTTCATCAACCATTCATTCAAGGCTGAGCCCTAGTATGTATCTCCAATGAATGAAGTCACTTCTCAACTAAGAGTGAGATGTAGGGTATATTTATCACTATTTTTATTAGATAATAGTTTTTATTTTAAAAATCATACCTCTACACAATGAAATATCCTACTTTTGGTTGTTTATTTGCTGTTTGTTTTTTGTAAGAGATAGTTTCTCACTAAGTTACTCAAGCTGTCCTCCAATTCATGATCCTCCTGTCTTAGCCTCCTGAAGAACTGAGATTAAAGGTCACTGTGCCTAGCCTGAAAAATCATACTTTTGAATCCATTTTAGTTGAGATATTAAACATATCTATTTTAAAACTATTGCGATTGTAGAAAACAACACTGCTCTTTGCTGTTTCTTATTATACAGCACAAAGATTTCACATACACTAATTAGCAGATAAACAGTAGATTCTAATATGTGTTTCAGGAGTGAAAAGCTTTATTAAGTTACAAGAAGTGTTTGCAATTAATTATATTCATTCTGCTTCTCCACAGTATTCATTTATTTGCCAAAGGATAAATGAAACTGATTGGCTAGATTATCACTAATCTGAAGCTCAAAACAAATATGAAGATTGGAGGGTCTATGTTCTTACTAATTATACTGTTGTCCAATTTGAGGAAACCAATTTGAGATTTAAAAAGGTTACTTTTGTCCATACGTATAGCATCTACATATGTTAGTAATTTAATAAACATTAGAGAAGGAGGAGGGAAGGAAGAGGAAGGGAGGAAGAGAAAAGAAAGAGTGGGAGGGAGGAGGGAAAGGAGGGAGGGAAGAAGGAAAAGAGGGAAAGAGAAAAGGAAAAGATGGAGAGAAGAGAGAACATCAAAAAGGATCAAAAAGTATCAAGTCAGTGAATGAGAATTGACCATTTGATCCTCCTGCAATATCTTCTAAATAAATAAATAGATTACAGAAAGAATATTATATTGCAGATTGAGTCCTAGGTCTAGTTGTAATGTATCTCCAAGCAATAACATAACCTGTGGAAGTCACTTTACTGTTCCTGAATTCAATTTCTCACTGAACATTTTTAGATATTCACACAGTGCCTGAAACTCAATATATTCAAAGATTTTATTTGTCCCTTCAAATCCAACCAAACTTCTGTATTTTTCTCTCCTAGTAATGCATTATGATCTAATTGTACTAGGGTTGAACTAAGGGACACTCAACCACTGAACCACATCTGCAGTCCTATTTAGAGTCAGGGTCTCGTTAAGTTATTTGGCACCTTGCTTTTGCTGAGGCTGGCTTTGAACTTGTGATGCTCCTACCTCAGCCTTTTGAGCTGCTGGGATTATAAGGCATGGGTCACTGAAGTACATATTTTTTAATGGCTGTAATTTTTCTTCTCCCTGAGTCTACAAATTATGGCAATGTATTTTTTTAGTTCCTTCCTTCAAGTGGTGTATTTTCAAGGTAGGAAAATATACTATGTTTCTTGGTAGTATATTTCCACATTCAAAGTATACAATGCCACACAATGCCACTGACTTGATTTGTCTTCCTTAATAAAATGTGGGGGAAGTGGTGATATACTAGAGCTCATCCTAATGCTATATCCTTGCATCTTTGCATCCTTGTATCATCCTACTGTCTAAATACTTTGCTGAACTTCCATTTGAGAATTTGACTGTCCTGCTAAAGGATAAAAGACCACATGTAGCAGGAGTTAGCCATTCTAACTAAGGCCATTCAAAATCATCCAGTCCCCAGTTCACCTAGCAACTGACTGAAAACACACGAGCAAGTCTAGTCAACATCAACTGAGCCAGGCCCTATTCAGTAAAATGCCTGATTGACAAATGTATTTATTATAAATAATAAATGATTGTTGTTCTTAGATTATTTATTTTGGAGTGTTTTTTTACGCAAACGCTAATTGATGCACTACCCTTCCAGAAATATGAAACCATCATCCTTTACTTTCTCTACCTACGTCTTTACAAGTCAGTCATTAAGTAAATCCTCTATATTTTAACTAAATGGACTTTAAAACATAATTGCTCTTTACAGACTCCTGAAACTTTTCTAATTCTGAGCTTCATCATTTCTTGGATAGTGATGTCAATAGCTTCTCACTGGTTTCGCTACCTCCATTCTCTTCCTCTTGAAATGCTATCTCCAAAACACTGTTTCAATCTAGAAATCAAATTATGTGGTCTTTTTCCTTAAAAATCTTCAATAATTTTTTTTTAAATTTTTAGTTGTAGATGGACACAATACCTTTATTTTGTTTATTTAGTTTTTATTGGTGCTGGGGATTGAACCCAGTACCTCACATGTGCTAGGCAAGCACTCTACCACTAAGCTACAATTCCAGCCCCCAATCATTCTTTTATGATAGATAGTTGGCAAACTTTGGACCCAACTCTTTTCTGATACTTCGAATTGCTTAAGATAGTAGATATATAATCTCCTGTGTTAGTTTTCCATTACTATAAGAAACACATGAGATAAATAAGTAAAATCTGTGTTACTTTTCCATTATTACAAGAAACACATGAGTTAAATTGACTTAATAAGAAGAAACATTTATTTTATTTTGGTTCATGAGTTCAGCAGTTTCAGTCCATGGTCAGTAGGCCCTGTTGCTTTTGGGTCTGTGATGAGGCAGAATATCATGTGGGGAGCATGGGAAGGAGGAAATTTCTCACTTCATGGCAACCAAAAGCAAAATAGAAACAAGAAGGATCCAGGGTACCAATATCCTCACCCAAATGACCTAACTTACTTCCACAAGACCCCACCTCCTAAAGTTCCATCACCTCAAATAGTGCCAAGTTGAGCACCTTTAACACTTGGACTTTAGGGGGACATTCTAGATCCAAACTATAGCAAAGCCTTTCCTGTTTTTATTCCCTTCTCTCTTACTAGGTCCATAACTTATTACTGTCATCAGAGTACCACATTCCCAATAACATTTAATTTCATAATCACAATTCAAAATCACTGCTCATGTTCTTCTTTTTGCGTAAATTTCCATATCTGCCTTGTCTAGCTGTCAATTTTTTCTTTACCATTCAAAGTATATCACAGATAAAGTCTGTGCTGAGAAGTTTTCTGGTTTCTTTCAAACAGAATGAATTATACCTCTCTCTCTGTTTCCCTGGCATTCCTTTCTAAACCATAACTTCTCCATTTCATTCTCTTGTTTCTGTCATACAGAATGAGTGAATTTTTTAAATATACAGACTCAAAGTCCATCATGTTTAAACCCTCAGAATGAAGGACAATGTCGTACATTTCAGAACTCAGTAAACATTTTCTAGTGTATACATAATAGATAGTATCAAGTCAGTTCATCTGAGAATATAAAACAATCTTCATTTCTTAAGATAGTTTTTAGAAGGTTGAAATCTGTTTGCATTTAATTTTCTTAAGACCTTATTTAAATTTAAATCCTTACACGATTATAAATGCATGTTATAAGAGCAACATATTTTCCTGCAACATTTAAGGGAATCTTGCTTAATATTATTTATAATTCCAGAGCATTTTGTTTTTTCAGAAAATTATGGGCAAAGAGAGCATACTAACATTGAAACTTATTAATCAAAGTAAAACATACCACATATTAATAAAGATCAGTAGTTATGAGATATTGCTACTGAAATCTGACTTTTAAGCAATAATCACTCTTTTAAAAATATGTATTAAGGGCTGGGGTTGTGGCTCAGTGGTAGAGTGCCTGCCTAGCATGTGTGAGGCCCAGCGTTTGATCCTAAGCACCACATAAAAATGAGATAAAGGTATAAAAAATTTTTTAAAAATATGCATTAAAATCTTGGGTAGACGATAACTAGAAAGGATAAGTGAAGTGAAAAAATAAAGGAGGAAACAAATTTAAAAAGAATGGAAGTAGCAGAGAAAGGAAAACATGAAAGACAGGAGATAGAGCTCAGTGACAGGGTATTTGCCTTGCATCCTTAAGGCCCTGATGCCTAATACTGCAAAAAGAAAGGGGGGAAAAAAAAAAGAGAGAGAGACATCTGCATGGCTTATTTCATAAATTAATTTAGGTAATATTGCTTTTTTGGAGAATAATTGTTTAGAAATATTATGACAGTGTTTGGTACACAATATGTATTTGTGAGTAATAAATATTTGTAGAATAAATGAAACTACAGTGATTATCTGAATTTAGCACAAAGCAGCTAAAAGAAAAAGCGGCTTCTTGAGATGACATAAGAGTTCTGGATGACTTGTTTGTTGTAAATCTCCCACTTAAAATGAATGCTGTGGTATGTTATCTGTGCATGTCACAGGCCATTCCATTTGGCTAGCACTAGATACAAACTGCAAAAGAGAGATTCAAACTTTTGCAAAGACATATTCGCTACCTGGAATTTGTCTACAGTTATATTCAGTGAAAAATGCAGGGTTTTTTTTTTTTTTTTTGCTGTTGTTTTTCCTTTTGGGGAAAGGAAAACCAAAATGCATGGGCAGTTTTAAGATCAGTAAAATAACAACTTGAATTAATTGTGATATATCATTTAATTATTTTCTGAGCAAAATGTTCCACCAGTCTGTCCTTTTTTTATTCACCTTGGCTGAAATTAATACACTTATATAAGGTTTAAATTAAGACCAGTAAATTATGTTTTTTATTTAATCTGTGATGAGAGTTTCAGAAGCATATCTTTATGTCAAGGTTGATATTTTTAAAATACTTTTATGAAACATCATAGAATGTTACAAATTCTTTCGGCTTTTATATTGCATATTTAATTTGAGAATTTTTAAGGAGGAGGATAATATTATCCATTTGATTTATTTTCAAATTATTATCATTATGTAGTTTGACTCACAAGCTTGAGTCTATTTCTTGTAATTGTTATGACCCTTCTTTGAAACATTAACACTCTTAAAGATTAGAGGAAGAATCTACTTCAAATTGGAATTTGGCTACAGTTTGACACAATTTGGGGGCACCCCTACCATTTGAAGATTTTAAACAAGCAAATCATTACACTCCTTGTCTATTTTTGAAGTCTCCTTCCAGGAAGCAGTGTTTAGGATCAACTGTGATGTTACATTCCAACAGTTGTCTGTTTAAAAAAAAAAATATATATATATAATATATATATTATATATATAAATATAAATATATATAAAAATATATATATATAAAATATATATATAAATATATATATTATATATATATATATAATTGTTTGGCTCAGAGACAAAGTGCTTAAACAACAGATGGAATCAATGTTAAACTTTACAAAGGAATCACTTAAGAAAATCAGGAGTTCTTTGTAATGATTGATGATGATTGCATAAATTTCGTTTTGTTCTTTCAGCGATTTTCTACTTTGATAGAGTTTTAGTAGATGCCATAGATGCTAATTATGAAGTAGCTCCAAGTAGATATTGAGTTCCTTACAGGCTGAGATCAATTGTAAATCAGCAAATTGTACAACAGTCATAAAAGAGAGCCAAGAACAGAAGTAATTACCTGGGTATTTGAATTGATGCACATATGTAAGGATTTAGCAATTCAGGATCAGATCCCCTTCAAAACACACACACACACACACACACACACACACACACACAATTTTCTCTTCCTCCAGTTTTTCAATATTGCTACAGACAACATTTTGATTAAATCTATGTTTAGTGTCTCACATTATTATATCTATGAAAATGCTTTTCATAGATAAACACATAATATATACTACATTTTATTTCTTGCATACCTATGCACTTTTGCATAGTTACTAATGTCTTCATTTATTGACTTAGTTATCTGGAACATAATACAATTTCATTTACCATTTTAAAAATTCCATAAAATTTCAATGGCCAAATAGACAGATAGATAATACATGTCTATATTTCCTTGATCACAATATATATCTTAAAGCACTTTTATTCAATTTGTTTTTATATTCTGTATATACACTGCTTTGGAAGTACTTGATTTAGTCATTGTCTGTTTCTTATTTCATTAAGTTCTGCTCTAATCTTATTATTTTCATCATTGTAATTTCTTTGGGATTTCTAAGATTTTTTCTTATTGATTTTTTTTTATTTACTTATTGATTCATTGAACACAAATGGAGTACAGCCATTGTTTCACTGGTTGTACACAAAGTAGAGTCACACAATCTGTGCGTTCATGCATGTACACAGGGCAATGGTATCTGTCACACATTCTGTTATTATTCTTACCCCCCAACCCGACCCCACCCCTCCCGTCCCTCTATGCTATCTATCCTTCCTCCATTCTTGCCACCCTTCCCCCACCCCCGCATTATGCATTATCATTCATTTATCAGAGAGACCATTCGGCCTTTGGATTTTTGGGATTGGCTGATCTCACTTAGCATAATAGTCTCCAACATCATCCATTTACCTACAAATGCCATAATTTTATTCTTCTTTATGGCTGAGTAATATTCCATTGTGTATACATACCACAGTTTCTTTATCCATTCATCTACTGAAGGGCATCTAGGTTGATTCCATAATCTGGCTATTGTGAATTGAGCAGCTATGAACATTGATGTGGCTGCATCACCGTAGCAATCTGATTTTAAGTCCTTTGGGTATAGGCCAAGGAGTGGGATAGCTGGGTCAAGTGGTGGATCCATTCCAAGTTTTCTAAAGAATCTCCAAACTGCTTTCTAGAGTGGCTGCACCAACTTGCACTCCCACCAGCAATGGATGAGTGTACCCTTTTCCCCACATCCTCGCCAACACCTGTTGTTGCCTGTATTCTTAATAAGACATTCTAATTGGGGTAAGATGAAATTTTAAGGTGGTTTTGATTTGCATTTCTCTTATAACAAGGGATGTTGAACATTTTTTCATAAATCTGTTGATTGTTTGTAGATCTTCCTCTGTAAAGTATCTGTTCATTTCCTTGGCCCATTTGTTGATTGGGTTATTAGTGTTCTTGGTGTAAAGATTTTTGAGTACTTGGTAGATTCTGGAGATTAGTGCTCTATCTGAAGTGTGTGTGGCAAAGATTTTCTCCCACTCTGAAGGCTCTCTCTTCACATTGCTGATTGTTTCCTTTGCTGAGAAAAAGCTTTTTAGTTTGACTCTATCCCAATCATTGATTCCAGCTTTTATTTCTTGTGCTTTGGGAGTCATGTTAAGGAAATCTGGTCCTAGGCCAACATGATGAAGATTTGGACCTATTTTGTCTTCTATTAGGTGCAGGGTCTCTGGTCTAATTCCTAGATCCTTGATCCACTTTGAGTTGAGTTTTGTACAGGGTGAGAGATATGGGTTTAGTTTCATTTTGCTGCATATGGATTTCCAGTATTCCCAGCACCATTTGTTGAAGAGGCTGTCTTTTCTCCATTGCATGTTTTTGGCTCCATTGTCAAGTAAGATATACCTGAATTTATGTGGGTTTGTCTCTGTGTCCTCTATTCTGTACCACTTATCTACCTGTCTATTTTGGTACCAATACCATGCTGTTTTTGTTACTATTGCTCTGTAGTATAGTTGAAGGTCTGGTATTGTGGTACCCCCGGCTTCGCTCTTCTTGCTAAGGATTGCTTTAGCAATTCTAGGTCTCTTATTCCTCCAAATGAATTTCATGATTGCTTGCTCTATTTCTATGAGGTCTGTCATTGGGATTTTAATTGGAATTGCATTGAATTTGTATAGCACTTTTGGAAGTATGGCCATTTTGACAATATTAATTCTGCCTATCCAAGAACATGGGAGATCTTTCCATCTTCTTAGATACTCTTTAACTTCTTTCTTTAGTGTTCTGTAGTTCTCAGTGTAGAGGTCTTTCACTTCTTTTGTTAGATTGATTCCCAAGTATTTTATATTTTTTGAGGTTAATGTGAATGGGGTAGTTTTCCTAATTTCTCTCTCAGAGGATGCATCACTTACAAATAAAAATGCATTAGATTTATGAGCATTAATTTTATATCCTGCTACTTTACTGAATTCATTTATGAGTTCCAGAAGTTTCCTAGTGGAATTCTTAGGGTCTTCTGAATAGAGAATCATATCAGCAAATAGGGATAGTTTGATCTCTTCTTTTCCTATTCGTATTCCTCTAATTTCTTTGGTCTCTCTAATTGCTCTGGCTAGCGTTTCAAGAACAATGTTGATTAGTAGTGGTGAAAGAGGGCATCCCTGCCTTGTTCCAGTTCTCAGAGGGAATGCTTTCAATTTTTCTCCATTTAGAATGATGTTAGCTGTGGGGTTAGCATAGATAGCCTTTACAATATTAAGGAATGTCCCCACTATTCCTATTTTTTCTAGTGTTTTGAGCATGAAGGGGTGCTGTATTTTATCAAACACTTTCTCTGCATCTATTGAAATAATCATGTGGTTCTTGACTTTAAGTCTGTTAATGTGGTGAATTACGTTTATTGATTTCCGGATGTTGAACCAACCTTGCATACACGGGATGAAACCCACTTGATCATGGTGCACTATCTTTTTAATATGCTTTTGTATGCAGTTCGCTAAAATTTTGTGAAGAATTTTTGCATCTATGTTCATTAGAGATATGGGTCTGAAATTTTCTTTCCTTGATGTGTCCTTCTCTGGTTTTGGTATCAGGGTGATATTAGCTTCATAGAATGAGTTTGGAAGGGTTCCCTCCTCCTCTATTTCATGAAATCCTTTGAGGAATATTGGAATGAACTCTTCTTTGAAGGTCTTGTAGAACTCAGCTGTGAATCCATCTGGTCCTGGACTTTTCTTGGTTGGTAGGCTTTTGATGACTTCTTCTATTTCATTGCTTGAAATTGATCTATTTAAGTTGTGTATGTCCTCCAGATTCAGTTTGGGTGGCTCATATGCCTCTAGGAACCTGTTGATGTCTTCCAGGTTTTCTATTTTGTTGGAGTATAAATTTTTAAAGTATCTTCTTATTATGTTTTGTATTTCAATTGTGTCTGTTGTAATATTTCCATTTCCATCACGAATTTTAGTAATTTGGAGTTTCTCTCTCCTTCTCCTCATTAGTGTGGCTAAGGGTTTATCAATTTTGTTTATTTTTTCAAAGAACCAACTTTTTGTTTCGTCAACTTTTTGAATTGTTTCTTTTGTTTCAATTTTGTTGATTTCAGCTTTGATTTTGATTATTTCCTGTCTTCTACTACTTTTGGTGATGATCTGTTCCTCTTTTTCTAGGGCTTTGAGCTGTAATGTGAGGTCATTGATTTGTCGACTTTTCATTCTTTTATTAAATGTACTCCATGCAATCAATTTTCCTCTTAGCACTGCTTTCGTAGTATCCCAGAGATTTTGATATGTTGTATCTTTGTTCTCGTTGATCTCTAAGAATCTTTTAATTTTCCCCCTAATGTCTTCTGTTTTCCATGTATCATTCAATAGCATATTATTTAATCTCCAGGTCTTGGAGTAGTTTCTGTTTCTAACTTTATCATTGGTATCTCATTTCATTCCATTATGATCTGATAGTATACAAGGTAGTATCTCTATGTTTTTGTATTTGCTAAGAGTAGCTTTGTGGCATAACATATGGTCTATTTTAGAGAAGAAACCATGAGCTGCTGAGAAGAAAGTGTATTCACTTTTTGATGGATGGAATATTCTATATATGTCTATTAAGTCCAAATTAGCGATTGTGTCATTGAGTCCTATGGTTTCTTTGTTCAATTTTTGCTTGGAAGATCTGTCCAAAGGTGAAAGAAGAGTGTTAAAGTCTCCCAGTATTATTGTGTTTTGGTCTATTTGATTCCTGAAATTGAGAAGGATCTGATTGACATACATGGATGCACCATTGTTTGGTGCATAAATATTTATGATTGTTATGTCTTGCTGATTTATGCTTCCTTTAAGCAGTATGAAATGTCCTTCTTTATCCCTTCTGACTAACTTTGGCTTGAAGTCTGCTTTATCTGAAATGAGAATGGAAACCCCAGCTTTTTTACTCAGTCCATGTGCATGGTATGTTTTTTCCCAACCTTTCACCTTTAGTCTGTGGGCATGTTTTTCTATGAGATGAGTCTCTTGAAGGCAGCATATTGTTGGGTCTTTCTTTTTAATCCAATCTGCCAGTCTATGTCTTTTGATTGATGAGTTTAGGCCATTTACATTCAGGGTTATTATTGAGATATGACTTGTATTTCCTGTCATTTTAGCTTTTTGGGGGGTTTTTAGCTTAACTTTGTTTCTCTTTTGATTGACTCTTTCTTTAGGGTAATTCCCCCCATGATGACTGAGATTGCTATTTTTCGTTTAGTGTATTGGATTCCATTTCGTTTAGTGTAGTGGATTCCATTTCGTTTAGTGTAGTGGATTCCATTGTGGTATATCTGTAGATGCACATGACACAATTTGATCAATTTCAATCCTTAGTACCTTTCCTGGCCCTCACATTTTTCCTCCTCTAGTCCTTTATTCTGCCAACTGGTCTCACTTCTATTTTCATGAGATCCCCTTTTTATTTCTTCTTTCTCTTTCGATTCCTCATGTGAGAGAAAATGTACAACCCTCTTCTGCTCTTCAATTCCATCCATTTTCTTGCAAGTGACATAATTCCATTCTGCCTTAAGATTGAATAAAGCTCCATTCTGTTTATATACACCATATTTATTTTTTATCCATTCATCTGTTGATGGATGCCTAGACTACTACCGTCATTTGGCTATTGTGAATTGTGCTGTTATAAACATGGGTATGCATATACTGGTATAGTATACTGCCTTTAATTCTTTAGGGTAAATACTGAGAAGTGTTATAGCAAAATCATATGGTGGTTCCATTCCTAGTCTTTTAAGGAATTTCTATACTGATTTTCACAGTGATGGTACTAATTTACATTCCTACCAACAGTATAAAAGAGTCAGTCCTCCAATACTCACCAACATTTATTGTTAGTTACATTCTTGAAAATTGCCATTCTAATGAGAATGACATGAAATCTCAAAGTAGTTTTGCATTTCCCTGATGGCTAGAGATAATAGAGATTTTTTTTTCATATAATTGTTGGTCATTTGTACTTCTTTTGAGAACAGTTTAGTTCATTTACCTATTTGTTGAATGAATTATTTGGTTTTGTTTGGTCGATGTTGAGATTTTTGAGTTCTTAAATGTAATCCTCTGAAGAGTGACTGGCAAAGATTATCTCCAACTGTGTAAACTCTCTCTTCATGCTGTTAATTGTTTCCTTTGCTGTGTAGAAGATTTTTAGTTTGATGACATTGTTTACTGATTGTTGGTATTACTTTCTGACTACCTCTCTTTTCTTAATTGTATGCACCTTCTCTATTCCTACATGAGCATTAGAAGACAAGGTTCAAGCTCGTAGGATTTATACATTACCTAAAACTTCTACATTATCTTGCAGGCTTTGACTTCCTCTACTCATGCTAGTTTTATATCCCTTTTTCTGATCCATGTTTATTTCCTTTTTTGGAAAATATGCTATAATTTTTAATTCAGTGTGTACATCATATAAAACATCAACTCAATCTTTCATATTTTCAGATGTTAGTTACTATTTTATTTTTTAACATGATTCTCACTATGTGTCATTTTACACAGGATCTTATACTTTCTCTGTTATAAGGGCCTTATTCTAGAGTAGAGGCCTGCCTTATTATTTTCTATCCAATCTAAATCTTTTGGGAATATCTCAAAAGAAAGAAGAACTCAGACATATTTGGCAGCATTAGACCTCTCAGAAGGAACCACAGTTCTTCACAGACTTTTTAGCAGGCATATCCATTTGCAAGAGTGTAGATACACTTGCAGGCAGAAACCTCATTTGCTGGATCCTCCCCTACTTTCTGACCAACTATTGAGAGTATACCAGCTCTTAGTCCTTGGTCCTTGCTAACTCTCTTAATAATTAAATTTAGTCTTATTAGTTTTAAATGCCATCTATATCCCAATATTTCCCAAATATTATTATCTAATCCAAAGGTCTTTATGAAACCTGGACTATTTTATCTAGTTGTAGTATCGCTTGAATGTAATATAGACTTCTCAACAGCATGTCCAACACTGGTCTCTGGATAGGTCCTTCCCAATAGATGTTTCCATCGCAATTAAAGAGATGGGATTCATCCTTCTGATTTTCAAGTCAAATCTGTAGATTAGTTTCTGACTCCTCTCTCCCACACAATCATTGAATGCAACAGGAAATCCTACTGGCTTCCCTTCAAAATATGTCCAGGTTGTGTACGTTGTTACCATTTCTTCTAGTGGTACTCTGATTTAAAGCCACCATTGGTAATATTATTACCTCCAAATTATATTACCCATCCTAGTCTACTGTAATCTTTTTCAATAATGCAGACAGATGGATTCTTCTAAGACACTAATGAAATCATAAAACTCCTCTCAATGATGATGTTATGATGAAATCATAACACTCCTCTCAATAAAATACTATTTGGATCTCCATTTATATCAAGTAATAGCCAATGTCCTTCCAATTACCTACATGACCATATCTCAACATACTTACCTCTGTGCTTGTTTGTCTCCAGATGCACTGACCTCCTAGAGATTTTTTGAATATCCCAGACATTCTCCTACCCCAGGATTTGCTGTTTTCTCTGCTTACAAACTCGCTTTTGATCCTGATCAATTGGTCACTGAATAAATAAATGACAGACACATCAATTAATTTTTCATACATGTGAATTTAAAACAAGTGTTCTATGAAGCACATTTTGCAGCTTATGACAAACTTTTGGTTGGCTTTTTGAATTTATAAGACAGTTCTTTGCAGTAAAATCAATTTTTTTCTTCTGCAAACCAGTTTACTTCATGATATTTTCAAGGTTCATCTATGCCACTGCATGTATGAGTATCATTGTTTGTTATGATTGAATCGTGGCACATATTTTCCTTCTTTTTCCAAATTTGTTCTAATTAGTTATACATGACAGTAGAAGGCATTTTGACACATCATACATAAGTGGAGTATAACTTCGAATTCTTCTGGTTGTACATGACATAGAATTATACCAGTCATGTAATCATGAATATACTGAGGGTAATAAAGTCAGATTCTTTCTTCTATCCTTCCTACCATCATTTAAAAATGAAATTAGGAACTAAACAACTGACTGGGTGTGATGGCAAATGCCTCTATTCCCAGTAACTGGGAATTTGTGATATAGTAGGATCACAAATTTAAGGGCAGTCTGGGAAACCTGGGGAGACCCTGCCTCAAAACAATTTTTTTAAAAGAACTGGGAATGTAACTTAGAGGTATAATGCTCCTGGTTCAATCCTCAGTACTGCATGAAAAAGGAAAATAAATAAATAAAAGAGGAAAAATAATCCCCTACCAAATTAAAGACTGTTAGATTTAATCATATAGACTATGGGGACAGTATTCTCTGTCATACATACCTTAAAAACAAAATCATTTTTTGCTGGATCTCTGAAAAATTTAAAGCAATTACTATTTTGGTAGTGTGTAACTTCACTATGACCATGGTACCTGATAAGAACAACTTAAAAAGAAAAGTTTATTTGGGGCTTGGGATTCTAGAGTTTCAGTCCATGGTGAGCCAATTCCAGTGTGTGGACCTGAGGTGAGGCAGAACAGCATGGTGGAAGGATGTTGTGGAGAAAAGCTGCTAATCTCATGGCAGCCAAGAAGCAGAGAGAGGGGCAGGAGGGAGGGACTGGAGACCTGATAAACCCTTCCAGTGAACTATTTCCTTCAACTAAGTTTCATCTCCCAATAGTCCATTCAGTGATCAATTTATAAGTCCAGAATATGGGTTAATTCACTGATGAGGTCAGAGCCCTAATCATTGCCTGAAAGTTGTACCTCTGAACTTTGCTGTATTGGGGGCCATATTTCAACACAAGATATTTGGGGACACAGCAGTTCCAAACCATAACAACTGGCATATTCTATTTTATAAATAGTAATTAACACACACCAATTTATTTAAAAATAATGTTCTTCAACTTTTTAACACTGACTTCTCTTAATTAAATGTAAAAGTTTTGATAAAATTAACATAATTAAAATCAAATTGCCTCCTCATATAAAAAATGTAAACATCATTAATACATTGAAAACCTGTGGAATAATTATACCTGCTCTATGCCAAATAAATTCCTAACTGTGAGATTTGATATCGTGAAAAGGAGTTCACTTCAGTAACCTAGTTCTTTTCTAAATGCAAAGTGAAAGGCAGGCTTAGAATAATTTGTTCTTTATATCTTGCTTCAAAATTGTCAACAAAGACATAGAAAGCATTAATTGCCTTATCATATTTGCTTATGATTTTACGTCTGATTAGCCATGGGTGGATGTGTGGATTTTACATAAATGACATTAGAGCTATCTGGAAACTACCTGTCAGCTCAGTGACATTTTATGTTATTAAATTTTTTTTTCTTGTTGCCAGTTCATGATAAGACTTACTGAGCCTGATACAATCATTTTAATTACGATTTAAATTCAAGTCACTTATTCTTTGAGATCTATCTCCAGATTGCATTCTAAGAATTAATATTGAGAAGTATTAATGCTTAGTGAAATTGGTTTTTAGCTTCTCTGTTTATTTAAGTGCCTGTTTAAAATATGTAGAGAAGATATATTCACTTATAATCTATATAACTCCAGGTTCATTATTTTGTAAATTGTTGGATAAAAACTATGTAATGTTGCTGCTTCTGCTATTATACAAGAGGTTGTTTTCTTATATTTTTAGTCTTCCATTTTAGTTTTTTCCTGCTTACCACAAAATAAAAGTTATAAACAAATTTAATATGAGATAACCATATAATATGAAAATATTTTTCCATGCAAAAATCCTAATGTAGAAAAGACATTTGACTTTGTGAGAAAATACAAATTCACAAAAGTATGATTTTTTTTTAACTAGTACATATTAATTGTGACTATCAGTGGGGTTCAGTACAATATTTCCATTTATGTACACAGTGTACACCCATCAAATTCATCCACCTTTTTCCATCACGTCTCCACTTCACAGCCTTCCCAATCCCTAGTAATCACCATTCTACTTTCAGGTCAACTTTTTTAAAGTTTCCACATATGAGAGAAGACATTATTTTCCTGTGTCTGGTTTATTTCATTTCCCATGATGTCCTCCAGTTCTAACCATTTTGCAGCAAATAACAGGATTTCTTTTTTTTTTTTTTTTAATTAATCCTGCGGTGCTGGGGATTGAACCCAGGGCCCTGTGCTTGCAAGGCAGGCACTCTACCAACTGAGCTATATCCCCAGCCCACAGGATTTCTTTTTTGGTGGAGGTAAGCAGGGATTGAACTCAGGGGCCTTCGACCTCTGAGCCACATCCCCAGTCCTATTTTGTATTTTATTTAGAGACAGGGTGTCACTGAGTTGCTTAGTGCTTCACTTTTGTTGAGACTGGCCTTGATCCCCCTGCCTCAGCCTCCCAAGCTGCTGGCATGAGCCACCGCACCCAGCAGCAGGATTTCATTCTTCTTTAAAGATGAATAATCCTCCATTGGATATCTGTACCACACTTTTCTTATCCATTCGTCTGCTGGTAGGCACCTATATATTGATTTCTTATCTAGGCTATTGTGAAGAGGACCCTAGTAATCATAAGCATACAGCTCTCTCTTTGGTTTCTTTTCCTTTGCGTATACACCCAGTTGTGGGATAGTTAGATAGTAGATGTATTTTTAATTTTTTTGAGGAACCTCTAACCTGTTCTACATAATGGCTGTACTCATTTTCATTCCCACCAACAGTGTGTAAGAGTTTCTTTTCCTTCACATCTTCACCTGCATTTGCTATATATTTATTTATTTTTGATAATAATCTTTCTAATTGTAGTGAGATGGTATCTCATAGTTTTGATTTGCAATTCCTTGATGGCTGATGATACTGAACATTTTTTCATATATTTGTTGGTATTTTTATTTCATCTGTTAAGAAGCATCTGTTCAGATCGGTTGCCCATTTTTAAACTGAATTACTTGGTTTACATGTAAGTTTTTTTTTAGTTTCATATGTATTCTGGATATTAACCCCACAGAAATACTTCTTCTCTGAAATTGTTATTCTTGAATTTTGTCTACTAGACTATTAAATAATTCAACTTTAAAATCTAAAATGTGAATAACATGATGTATTATTTCAGATAAAGCAAAGACAAGAGGGTCAATGCAAGCATGTCCATGGATGTCTGTATTCAAGAGCCTTTATAACAATATACATTTTGAAACCTGACAATGATTCAATCTTAGCCTATTTTTTGGTGTATTTCTATAAACCCTATGTAAATAGAAAAAGAAATATTAAATAAAATATAGCATGTAAACATACACATAAAAATCAATATTTTAAAACTGCAATATTTTATAATGGAGCACAGGTTTGAAAAGCCCATTCTATTTTCTTTACTTTGAAAATGATGTCTAAATTTAAAATACAAATGAATTACATCATTTCCTAGACTAAATTTCTAGAATTCCATAGTATGATGGTGGCATCACTAATTCTATTATTGTATATAACTAATTAGCATTTGTTATTAATAGTATGAATGTGTAATTAACATTCAGTGTCTTCAAATACAACACTGATATTACTGAAACAGAAAGAAACAATATTCAAATGCACATAATACACAATATATTACTATCAGAATTATCTTCCTGGCTGGGTAATTTCATCAGTCCTGAGATCTTCTACAATTCAATATCCTACACCAATTGACTTCAGATATTTTGTTCATAGCTCTAAACTAGTATATTTAAATCCCAATAGGATGTGCCATGACTACCTCAAGGTAAGCTTGGTCCCTTAGTTTTAACAGTGGCTCCAAACCAGGAGCACACTGAGGATAAGTTGCAGGGAGACAGCTGTCTAAACAGCTCAATTTGAAGTTACATGTTAACTGCAGTGCTGATAATTACCTGAAATGAACTAAGCAAAAATATGCACAGTGTGATCATGTACCAGGTGGCCCATTTTTTGGTACCAAAATCATTTTTATATAAAAAACATACATCAAAGAAACAAAACACATTCCACATTCTAAGTAGTTAGCATCATTCCTTTTTTTTTGCTTTCGGAACCGGGAAGGAACCCAGGGGTGCTTAACCACTGGGCTATCTCCCCAGCCCTTTTTTGTATTTTTTTATTTAGAGACAAGGTCTCACTGAGTTGCTAAGTATATGTATGTATATACATAGTGCCTGACTCAAAATAGATGTATATTTTTTTAGAAGAATAAATTAATGAAGTTACAGTATAGCAATGTGATTGTGTTTAAGATCTCAGTTTTGCTAAATAAACACACATAAGTTATTTGGGATTAGTTGTGTGGAAAGGGAGATTTATCAATGCCTGCAAGTCTTAATATTTTATCTGTAAAACAAGGTTAATATTGCACCTTGGATGCTGTAAGGATAAAGGAAAATAATGCTTCCAGAGGGTATGAATCACTAAGTTGTAGATATTATTATTAGGTTTCTGATATTCAAAAATACATCATGACCATATTTACTGATCATGTTAAGCTGAAACATTTTGATCAATGTTCATCATTTTTCCATTTATATTCAGGAGAAAAGCAGCCTAGAAAAGTAAGCTTTCAGGCTTTTGGCTTTCTTGGTCCAAGGCTATATCTAAAATAGGTAAATTCTTTTATTCATTTTATATTTTAAATTATTTGTTTATTCATACAAATTTATGAAGTATAGTGTGATAATTCAAATACATGTATCTAGTGTGTTATGTTCAAATCAAGGTAGTTATCATTTATCTCAAACTATTGAAAAGACACATGCAATTGTACATATTTACAGTGCAGTGTGATATTTCTATACATGCATACAATATGAACTGATCAAATCAGGGTAATTAAAATTTTCTTCTGATTGTCATTACTTTGTGTTTGGTGCCTTCAAGATCTTTCTTCACTTATAAAATATTCATAAAATATATAATAAATCATATATATAATATACATGTTATATTATACATAAGAAGATATACAGGTTATATATAATAAGCTATTATAAAATATATGGGTTATTAAATAATTCATTTAATAGATTATTAAAATACGTAATAAGTTATTATGAACAGTCATCACTCGCTATTCTATAGAACATTAGAACTTGTTACTTCAAAATGTGTTTGGATACCCATTATTCAATCTCCTACTATTTCCCTCCCTCTATCCTTTTTCTCTGGAAACATTTTGTTTTCTCCTCTGGAACTTTTTACCTCAAGACATACTCATATCTCTCAGTTTTACTTTCAAAGTCCATCAATTGGATGCTCTGCCCCTTAGGTTTTTCTCCCTGGGAAATCTCATGATGTGGGATTTCTTCATTAAAATACATATTTTGCAGTTATGCCTCTAGGAGCACAAAAGCTGATAAACATTGGTAGGGTGGTTGGAAATACTTAATACATTTTGTGTATTAATTGCTAAGGTAGCATTTTACAAAACTTTAAGTACACTTTCTGAAATTAGTAAGTGATTAGGAATTTCGGTCTAACAGAATTAGCAAATGTAAGGTTCAACTGAGTGAATTTTTTTGCTGGTATCCTAAAATACAGGGGACTACTTACATACAAGATATAGAAAAAATTGTCTAGGTTCTTGATCTTGTGTGTTCTCCACTAAATCAAACTTCATGTGAGTGTTCAAATCAAGTGATTAATAATAATTTTGTAGTTGAATTTTAATTTTAATAATAATTACTTTAAAAATTAATTTATGCAAATAAGCAGTTAATTAAGGTCAATAGATTATACTAAATTCAAAATGAAGAATTTTAAAGTGTGATGATTCTTTGTGAAGTTATTCTACCAAGCTTGTATATTGAGACTACATAAAAAGAAATGAATTGAAAAAATATCCTGGTTTTTCAAAATCAAAATGTTAGGCCCTGATTTATCAGGAAATTAAATGTAAAAGTTGGTGTTTTATTTGCCTTAACAGAATTTGGATTATTTAGGACAACCAAAATGATTAAAGAGTTTGAGCAACTACTGTATTCATGATAGACTGAGAAAAGTAGAATTCTTCAGGCTGGAAATAATGAAAGCAGACATGAATGAAATCTCTGATATCATGAGGGTTGTGGGTAAGGTGAACACTTTTTCACCCAAATCATAGAATGTTATAAAGAAAATGCTTTGGGAATTTAGTGCAAAATTCCACAGAGTAATCTCTAACAGAAGTTCTTTTGTGTTCATTACTTTCAAACTCTAGTGCCACTGCCCAGTGGATCGAAGCTTTTCTCTTCTTTACACAATGGCCTTAGAATACTGCATGGACCTTTTGTCCTCATTATGACGTCTTTTCCCTCATGAATCATATTGATCTTTAACACACTCAGCCTGTTGGATGTAAAATGAAGAGAATTGTGATTTAGTGTTAGGAGTTTGGGGGTGAAAACATAAATTTGGAAGCAATTTTCTGCTATGATTTTAGCAAAAGAATCCACATTTTCCCTTTCAATCCATTACTCCTTGATGATTGGTTTAAGGAAGAAAGGTGTTTTTCTGGTTAGTTTTTAGTTAGCCTCTTCCAGTTTGAATTTGGATCTCAGCAATAAATTTTTGTTTCTCAATTTCTTTTTCATCTTTTAGATAGTGTGCAAACTGACTACATTTTACAGCAGATGATACTTTTTGCTAAGGAGTCACATTATGAATTTCTAGCATTTATTTAATCATTAATTAAAAATATTTATTTCGTTTTTTTCTTGGCCACTCATTCTGTGAGATGCTTTCAAACCAAAGGAGGACAGGCAACATTCCTGCTTTCATGGAAGTTCCTACCAGTGGAGACAAGAGTCATGCAGTAATTACAATAAAGTCTAGTGAGGGCTATGATGGGGGAAGGAGGAGGGCACTGTGTAAACAGGTAGAAGAGCATCCTCCACTTGGGGAAAGTGTTGTGTGTAGATTGTGAACATTCAAAGGTTAGTTACATAATGTAATCAGGAAGGATTTTGTAGACAATAGGAATTTACAAAAAGTGAGACTGAAGAACAGGTTAAGGGCAGATGGGTTACAAATAAGAACATTTTTAAAACTATGAACACTGGGAAGGCATTGCTTTCCTTTACTGAAGACAGGTAATTATATTTGTAATATAGAAATATCACATTGTGGATAGTATGAGAAAACAGTTTGGAAGTGAATGAAAATAATTCAACTGTTTGAAAGTTTGTTATAATAATCTGAACCACTTTTGCCTAGACTAGGGAGGTGCCATAGAAACAGAAAGTCATAAGAACATATGGGAGATGTATTTTCTAATGCCCTTTTGCTGGATGGGTGCTTTACTTCAGGAAAAAAATGCAGAAATGCCAGGTACTGTGGTGAACACTGCAAACCCCAGTGGTTCCAGAGTCTGAGGCTGAATGATCACAAGTTCAAAGCCAACCTCAGCAAATTAGTGAGGTCCTGAACAACTTAGCGAGATGTTGTCTCTCAAAATTAAACAACACAAAACACAACAACAACAGAAAATGGACTGACAATATGGCTCAATGATTAAGTGCCCCTAGGTTCGATCTGTTTGAAAAACAACAACAAAAAAAATGCAGAAATAGACTGGGTCACAATGATGCAGTTTTTAGATACGAGCTTTCCCAACTTCGTGTATATACTAGGAAACAGCTGGAAAGGTTCCTGAGTCTCATTAAGATTGTTTGTGCATTTTTGCCACTGTGCTTCTTGCAGTAAAATAGGGACTTTAAAAACTTAATTTTGTGGAAAGGAGAGGTCAAAATTCAGAACTGTTGAGGACACTGGATTTTCTGTAGTACAACCACCTGAGATTAACAATAAGAAAATGAAGTACATACTGAAGAAACATATGGTACCAAAATCCTCTGCCATTTGAACCCCACATGTAACTTTTTATCAAATAAGAAACATAAAATTAACCAGCGATGACATTTCTGTATTATAAGAGACCACCTATGAACCCAAGTGAAACATACACGTGTTTATTTTTCTTAGTCAATGAACAGAAACTGAATAACAAGCAGAAAAATGCCTAGGGCAGAAACAGTTTCCATCTCTCTCCCTTCCACTATTTTCCATTTTCTTTCCTCTTGAGTCCACATGTCATGAGTGATTTTTCAAAAGAAATATTATATTTTATTAGTCAATTTCCAATGAGTTAAACATAGACACAACATCATAAAATCATGGCACAAGAAAAAGACATCTTTTTCATAGGCAAATAGAACTAGAAGGATTCTCTTTGACCTTTTCTTTCTTTCTGACCACTACCAGCAGTGAATTTCAGCGAAGAAGCAAGAGGAGAGGGAAAAAATAAAGAAAAGAGGAGATGAAGAAAGAAAAACTAAAGTAAGATCTGCATCTGGTGGGAAGAATACATGTATTTCCTCTGCAAAGACAATAAAACAGATACCCTTCAAAGAGCAAATATGCTAAGTTCTAGTGGGGTCTACTTTCAGCTTTTTGTACCAGCTGCATCTGCAATAATATTTTGCTTTGGTTTAAGGATACTGTAAAAACTCTTTTGAGAAGTGTAACCAGGACAGGTTAGATATCTCATGTGTGTGTGTGTGTGTGTGTGTGTGTGCGTGTGTGTGATGTGTTCATGTGTATATATAGAAAGATACAGATATATATCTCCTGGTAGAGCTTGAGTAAACCCTACACATTACTGTCTGCTTCCTCTGACTGTAAAATATTACATTTGAGGAAAAAGAAAAGGTGCCCTCCCTTCCCTGAGCCCTGGTGATGCTGAGAAGCCCCCAGAGGAATTACAAAGGCCAAAAACCTGTTTATTTTCAGAGGCTACGACTGGATCCTTCTCCCCATCCTCACCCCCCCAACCCAAGGAACTAAAAATCACAAATATATTCATAAGAGACTTTCCCAGGACCTGTCCCAAGAAATTGTAGATTTTGTTAACATGATTGATGACAATCTCTGTTACCTGTCCAGCTATCTTTATTTTAATAGTGGCTTTCTAAAGATACTGTGTATAAATTTCACCTTCTGTTTTTGCTAAAGATTATTCCTAGTTGGAATTGTTGATTCACTATCAAAGGTATTAAAGTCTAGTTTTCATACTGGAAACATTAATTACTATGACAGAATTTTTAACTTAGTAATCAGTTAACATTACAAAATACATATTTGTGTATTTTGTGTATAATCATATTTGGAAATGCTTCTGCTGTTTGGCATATGAAGAAAGAATAAATATCTGAATTGCTGTTTCAAAATTTCACCCAGGGTTTTGGTGTCACATACACATGACCTTAAATTCTTTGTGTTTTAAATTGCTAAAAGCTTCTGGAAGTAAATATCATTTCCTCATTCTCAACCAGTGTTTGATAACTTCACTCAAAAGCATAAACATATGGTGCCTTGCTGCATTACATCTTGATCCCTTATTAGAATGTCTATCTATACTTCAATTTTGGAAAGTAAAGCCAAAACAGAAAAAAAGCTTTAATCAGCATTTCTTATGCTCAGATCTGATGTCCAATAGTTTGCAGAGAGTCATACTTCAAAAAACAAAAACTTAAATCATGATATTAGTGTTCTGAAATTTGGACTTGGATTCTAATATATTTTACTGCAAGTGGTGGGAACTTCTTACTATGGGGACCTCAGCAGGCCTGGAATCATAATGCCAACAAACAGTGCCAATTCTGGAATCCTAAAACAGGCATGTTTCAATTAATGCATGTCATGCAATATTCCTTCTATGATTGAGTCATGTTATGATTAATTGTACATTATTCAACTTTTCCATACTTTATGACCTCTCTCTTACACTGTTTTGCAGGACCTAGAAGACTCTAGAGATGTTACATTTTTTACTATTCTCTATGTTTGCCATGTCTGGAAGTATGCCTAATGTTTAGTAGCTCCTGAAATTTTTTTTCTAATTAAATAAATGGTTTCATGATTACCAGAAATTGGTCTCTACTCCCGTAAAAAGTGTTTTGCTAGATGGGAGGCTCAAAACTGCCTGGAGGGTGGAGCTGTTATACATAAGTGATGTTCTAACTTAAGAGATGTTCTAACTTAACAAGAAAGACCCTTCATAACTGAGAAATGATCAAACTCTGATAAAGTGACCCAGTCTTTGAACTATCCAAAAATTTGAACTCCCTGGACCTCAGCACAGCTACTTACAGAAGGCTGTGTCAGGAATGAGAGCTGCTTTTACTGACATATCCAAAGACTCAAGTGGTCTGAGAAGATAGAGTTTAATTACACTTTTAATAACATGCAACTGCAGTGCATCAAGCCAGAATGGTGATGGAAATTGTAGTTATTCATTTGATCTGTCAATCATAATTTTTTGTTAATTTCTGAATTTGACCTCATCATGTGGACATCTCAGTTATAAGAAAACTTGTCTGGTAAAGACTAAAATCCCTTACAGAATCAGCAATCTTCTAGTATAACTTCATTTCTGTGGAATAAAATGGGCACCAGGAACCTAACCACAGTAGCCAGCTATGAAGACAGCATCAATTATGCTCTAAGTTCTAAGAGGCAAAGAACAAGACAACATCTATTTTTCAATCTCTAGCTCTAGAATCATGCCACAGCACGATCTGAACGCACTGATGATGTATGTTGTTAGGTGTTCTGTTCCAAATCACAGACTTGCTTGAAGTGTTATAAAATAAACTGTAAGAAGTTGCTGTGTTTATGACTACAGAGCAAGGGTCAGAAGTGGAATTCTGAGAGCTGCTGAAAATTGACTTCTCAATATTGCTTAAAACTGGCCCCAAGGGAGAAGAGAGAATGGAAAGTGGTTCTAATTTCATCTTTCTCACTTGAAATTATGGGGTGGTATTTACAGCCTTCCCCCAGTCAACTGACAGCAATTCTTTGCCTAGGATTGCAGAATGTTTCCTCACTGAAGTGAAGAGAATGTGTTAAAGGAACACATGGGGCAGGGTGAGAGAGTAATACTCTGAAGAAAAAACTTCCATTGATACAAACTCATGACAAGACTTGATGATGTGGTTGTAAAGCAAGCCCCAGTTCTGGAGTATTTACCTCTGCAATCCCCTGAGTCCTAACACATGAACTTGCAAAGTGTGAGACTTTAGGATCTGGTGACAAATGCAGTCATCGAGAAATTCTGGCAATCAGTGAACTCTGTCAACATGGCTTCATCATGAGGGCTATGCAGAATAGATAGATTTATTCAGTACACGACTACACAAAGTCAGGAATTGTTGGGTTGGGAAGAAAGAGCCATTAAGCCTCAGGATGGTTTTGCACAGCTGATAAAAAGCCGAAATTCACTTTATACGAGCAAGTCACGTGGAGTCCAGGCTTTGAGAGACTCATTTCCAGTGATTTTTTAACTTTTATATAAACTATTCATCCAAATGGAAAAAACACTTTTTGAGTGAGTGTCAGTTATAATCATAATAATAACTCAATCCAAGGAAAGTTCATTTGTTTATGTTTTTTAACCACAGAGCCATATTAGACACTAAGTAAAATTGAAATTTATACATATTTTATTCAGATTATGATGAAACTATTGATGAAATACTTTGAATTAATATAACAAATTAGGATAAATTTATATGAGGAGGGGGAAGGAAATCCAAGTTCCAGAAGAGAAATAATGATGTATGTCATTCATGACTATTAAAAAATAGATCTTGTATAGATTTACATATTTAGATCTATATATAGATCTATAGATATATAGATATATATCTAAAAATATATCTAAAAATATATAAGATCTATATGTAGATCTTACATATTTTTAAAAGACTGAGAAAGCAAGATACACCAGTTAAAATAAAATTTCATATATTTTTATCACTAACAAGAATAACCTTGTTGCACATGATTAATAAATACAATTATAGGAATTCTCCTTAGTTAACAATGTCAACTGAACTTTATTACTTTACTATTTTTAGGATTTGTCGTTGAATATTAAAATCAATCATATTGAGGCTAACAGGTTCCCTGAATCATTAGATGAATCTGTGTGGTGATAATTGGTGATACTTTATTTTTGTAACAAATATTTTAATCATGTATTAGTTAAGTAAAACACTGTGATAATAAACAAATATTGACTAATATTGGATTCCTATGAGATGTACAAAAATCCAAAATACTCAAAGAGATTAACACAGTTTAGTTATGAGCAAATATCAACAGATCTTTTAAATGTAAATCTTTTATTTTAAAACTTTTTTATCATTTGCAGTATTCTACCCAATAAGCTTATTGGTTTGTATTCTCTGATGTGAACATTATTCTGGATTTGTCAAACAGAGCATACAAAAGAGGCCCCTGTTTTAGTCAGCTTTTTCTGTTCTGTGAATAAAGGACCCAACCAGAACAATTGTAAAGGAAGAAAAGTTAATTTGAAGGCTCACAGTGTCAGAGGTCTCAGTCCATAGAAGTCTGGCTCCATTCCTTGGGTCTCCAGATGAGGCTGAACATCAGGGTAGAAGAGTGTGGCAGATGGAAACAGTTCACCCCATGATCAGAAAGCAGAAAGAGGGATCTCCACTTGCCAGATACAAATATATACCCCAAAGCCACACCCCCGATACCCCAGCTCCACTAGTCCACTAGCCACACCCTACCTGCCTTCAGTTACCATTCCTTTAATCCTATCAGGTAACTAATTCACTGATTGTATTAAGGCCCTTGTAAACCAATCATTTCTTCTCTGAACCTTCTTGCATTGTCTCACACATGAACTTTTGGGGGACACCTTACATACAAACTAACAGCCTCTAAGTATTCCATATTTACCTTATGTGTACAGATTGCCTGTAGTGTAACTTACATGCAGGTAAGTACACGAACATGTCCCTGGATACATATCCATCAATATGCAATTTGTGTCTCATGTAACAAATAACTTTCTCTTTTCTTTTATCTTTCTTTCCGTTTTTTTTTTATAAAGTCATAATCTTTGCTGAAAAGTCCAAAGAATCCAATTTAATTTGCATAAGACTTTTTGCTGTAATGCTTAGATGAGTCAAAACCACAAAGGCCCCTTAATCTATTTTAGCCAGGGTGTGATAAGGTGAAGCTTTGCAATTTATTTTTTATTAGATATTCACCTCATTCAATCTTGTCAACATTTAACAAAGAAAATGCTTGCATTTGTGAAAATTATGGGGCAATATGTATGGTGGTATTACGGAATGATTAGGCAAGCAAGTTCAACACCACTGAATTATGTACCGATAGGGGTGTAGAGCAAACAGTGGAGGAAATGATGATTCATCTCCTTTTTTATTTTTTGGTCATATTTAGACTAAAAAGCATTGTTGATATTTTTCTAATTCATTTGTTTTAAAAATTTTGAATATTGTAGACAGTATAAAATACACATTAATAGATATTCACAATGAGAAATACACTGGTCATCAAGCCCAGCAGATGCATATATACATTAACAATTAAAAATATCATAAAATGATGTTATGTGGACTCACATATTCTATAACATAATATGTATTTTAATAGTTTATTCGTTCTGTTTTACAGTTTGAAATTGTTTTTAAAATCATCTAATTTCTTGTGACCTGAAGAATGCAAAGCACTATTTATCCAGTGTTTTTCAATTGGGGAGATTTTATCCCTCAGGGGACATTTGGCAATATGTGGAGACATTTTTGATTTTCACAATGGAGGTGGGAATAGTGACACATAGAAGGTATAGGCTAATCACCCTACAATCCATACCACATTCTTCACAACAGAGAATCATCTGTCCCAATATATTCGCAGTGCTGAAGTTATGAAACACAGTCTAATGTATATTGTCATGTGTGCCTAAAGCATTAATATTATGTTTCTCAGACTTTTTTTCCTTTCTCAGTGACCTGATTGTGACTTGGAGTTTGCTATGTTGTGAATGATTCCCCTAAAAAAATCAGGTGTTGCCATTAATAATATTAAGAAGTGGAGTCTATAAGAAGTGATTAGGCTTTAAGGGACCCTCCTTTGAGAATGGGATCAGATGCCCTTGTAAAGGGAATTGACAATTTCCTTTAGAGACAGTGGTGGTTCTCCTAGGCACAGAGACAGTGTCAGGGCCCAAGACCAGTTCATGAAGACCAAGCACGATTTCTGCTTCATTACATACTGCCTAATAATGAATCCTTGTCTACCCAAAGCATCTGGATCCACATGAGGTATCAATAAATAAATTTATAATATAAAATGTTTCCAAAATAGAACTATACACATCCCTCCTCAAATCAAATTTAATATGAGATAACCATATAATATGAAAATATTTTTCCATGCAAAAATTCTAATGTAGAAAAGACATTTGACTTTGTGAGAAAATTCAAATTCACAAAAGTATGATTTTTTTAACTAGTACATATTAATTGTGAATATCAGTGGGGTTCAGTACAAGATTTCCATTTATGTATACAGTGTACACCCATCCAATTCATCCACCCTTTTCCATCACATCCCCACTCCACAGCCTTCTCAATCCCTAGTAATCACCATTCTACTTTCAGGTCAACTTTTTTAAAGCTTCCACATATGAGAGAAAACATGTGATCCTTATTTTCCTGTGTCTGGTTTATTTCATTTCACATGATGTCCTCCAGTTCTAACCAAATTAACTGATAAACTTTATCAAATGTGACCTTAATCATTTGGTTACCATAGCATAGAGAAATATTAGTACACATGTACATGTAGAATGGGCTAGGGTTTGGCTAAGCAGTACAGAACTTCCCTAGCATTCATGAAGCCCCTGGTTCAATTCTAGCACACCCTTCCCCCACAGCGTGCGTGCGCGCGCACGCACACACACACGCAAATATATATATATATATACATATATATATATATACACACACACACACACACACACACACACACATGAACATATATATAACACATTGTAACAGGGAAAATTTTAAAAACTTGAATTGTGACTGTTTAAATACAAAATTGTAGCCCCAAATGGACATATTGAAAGTAAACTATAAGTGATATAATTTATTTTCTTTTGGTACGGGGGATTGTACTCCTAGGGCACTTAACCACTGATTCACATCCAGTCCTTTTATTATTATTATTCTTTAAATTTTGAAACAGGGATTTGTTAAGTTGCTTTGGGTCTCTAAATTATTGAGGCTGACCTTGAACTTACAATCCTTCTACCTCAACCTCCCAAGTCTCTAGGTTTATAGGCAGGTACCACCACTCCTAGTTTGTAAAGGCTATTTTTGATGCTGTATCATCTGGCATGAGGGTGTGCCATCTGGCATATGGGTGAGGCAACCCTTAAGTTTCACGTCAACTAGAACCTGCCTTAATAACTGCTGATGTTTTATTTTAATTTTTTGATGAAATATTTCTGAAATGTATAACAGATATTTAAAAATTTTCTTAGTGTTCCAAGATTCTTTTCTTCTTTCAGACATTTAACACTTCCAATGTCTAAAGTATAGTTTCAGGCTGAGAACATGTTTAGTAGTTGAACATTTATGTAGTATATACGAGGCCCTGAGTTTGATCCCAGCACTGCAAAAGATAAATAAAATAAAATACTGTTTTATCATTGTACTCTGTGATTTTGATTGCTGTAATATTATCCACAGGTTTGTAGATGGAGGAAGCATGAAGGGATCATCAAAGAGTCTTTTGTTAGGACTGAATATTTTTGAATTGTTCTTCAAAGAAAATGAGTAAGAGAGATACAAATTATTTCAAGTAAAAAAATTATTTGTATAATTGATCATTCTCTTGCTTCACATAAATGGGAAACTGATGCTCAGAGAAATGCCGTTAACCACATGACCATGAAATGAAAATCACAGTTCAAATATGTCCTTGAACTTTAAACCCAGTGCTTTCTCCAACTCACCCTGTCACACATGTCAAGAATCTGAATTAGGGAGGAGCAGCATTATGTCAAGACTGATCTGAAAGAGGCTTTTGTACTAAAGTTCATGGACCCAGGCTGCTTCATCTGTGATTATGCAAAAATAATAAAAAACTAGAAAATTAACACTTCATTTTCATCATCATGCTTAGGATCTATTTATTTATTAAACAGAATTGACATTGTGGTGCCGATGATGGTGACCTCAGCTAGTTACTTGACTTCTATAAGCTTTATTGTTTATTTTTATTATCTCCCAAATGGGGGAAATAATGATCTTTTTTGAGACTGTGGGATCATTTATGTATACATACATATGTACATAAATTTTCAGCTGGCATAAATGGGTTTATAGGTTGTTATGATGAACCATTAATACACAGGATTCTAAGAATTTGCCTGATATGATCAAGATCTATTGGTGTCAAGATGGGCAGTATTCTAGGCTGTCACAGAAGGCAAGCAGAATTTGCCTCTAGCTTCCAATGTGATATTATTATCAAAACTAATACAGGACCAAGCGTGGTGGCACATGCCTGTAATCCCAGCGGCTTGGGCAGCTGAGGCAGGTGGATCGTGGGTTCACAGCCAGCATCAGCACGGGCAAGGTGCTAAGCAACTCAGTGACCCCCTGTCTCTAAATAAAATACAATATCGGGCTGGGGATGTGGCTCAGTGGCTGAGTGACCCTGAGTTCAATCCCTGGTTCCAAAAAATTAAAAATAAAAATAAAAAAATAAAACAGTAAGTAGATTAACAGCAAAGTGACAGATACCTATATAATGAATACAATAAATGTAAATAAAATGCATAAAAATGTATCAAAATATTATTGGCAGACAAGACTTAGGAAAGTGGAAAATAACCAAGGGTTTTAAACACAAACTCTAATGTACTTCTGTTTTAATAAATATTATCTGAAACATGTTGACAGTGAATGAGGTCTAGAACATAATAAAATATCATACAGGCAAATTCCTCTTATACTAAACCATTGTGTGAACTAGAAGAATGTGGAGTGTTTTCTATGTGTGTACAACTAGTGGGGAAACAGAAGGAAAAACAATCCTTGTTCTCCAAATGTTAATATTCTTGTTTTATAAAAACTTTTTGGAGTATTATTTTCAGAATTAAATAAAAATATAGTATAATTTTTATCTTAGGTAAGCAAAAACATTTTCTAGTATAAGTAGTATAAAAGTATAAGTATGTTTCAAATACTGTATGGGATACACACACAAAAGATAATTGCTCATTATTTATTGCTTCTTTGAAACATATGGAACTGTGATTTAACAAGGCATTGTGTATTTTTTTCTAGCGACCTTATTTGAAAAATGTTTTATTTGAATAACTTTAGTAGATGTGTAATAAGTGAACAATAGGGAATCTATTTTGTCCTCAGCAATCATTTTAAGATTTCTGGAAAGTCAAAATTAAGCCCATTTTCTGAGAAACAAGGAGGAACATGGGTGTTGGCTGAATTAAGCTAATGCAACATTTGCTTCTGTATCATGGTTTGCTTGCACTGACTGATAACATTGTGACTGAATGTTCCACCTACTTGTGGTTTTTTCCTTTAGATATGCCCCAAAGTAACTGTTAGGCACCTTATTCTGGTACACTGTTTTAGGTGTCTAGGGTGGTCATTGCTGGCCAGCTCAATAAAGGCTTCTTTGGTTTTTATGTGAACGACTTGGATGAGTTTTTGATTCTTGTTGGGTATAACAGATGTAAAAGACAAATCTTCAAATCTCAGTATCTTAACACAATATATCTTTTTTTCTTAATTGTAACTGATGATAATTTTCTTATTTGGGTAGTTCTTTCCTTGGGAGAAGGAACAAGGGCTCCTTCTACATTTTAGCCCCCTTTTCAAAACATAGCTTGCAAATTCAATTCAAGGGTTGTCTCCATTCAAAATGTACAAGGGAAGTCTTACTCTCGGCCTTAGAGGGACAAGCCCAATGACATATCTTTTCTGCTTACATTTCTTTGTCTAGAACTCAGACATATGACCCCTCTTATCTGGGAATCCTAATATAGCTGTGTGGCCCAGGAAAAGAGGGAGCAAATTGAGTTCTCAGCTAGCAATCTCTGTCATAGATGCTGAAAAAGACCCAGACTGTGAGAACTATGAGAACTATGTCAATGGAAAAGTTTAGCACAGTTTGCAGACATTCAGGAAAAGATTAACTCTAGTAATATGAATTCTAAAAATGAAAAAGTTGCTTATTTGAAAAAACTATGTAGAAGCAAATAACTACTTAGAAATGTGTCAACTAAAATACAGATATGTAGTCTATGTATAGTTAATTAACACCTGTGCATAGAAATGCACAGTGGACATGATGATATTCATTAATGATCACTTTAGAACTTCTATTTGAAAATAATATGACTCTTCTGATGACCTCCTCATAAACTTCCTCATATTGTCAGTTTTATCAGAATTCATAAAACTACTTAACTTTAGTTCTACAAATCATACTGTTTTTTAGATAGTTGCAATTATAGTTCAGAATTCCCATGCAAATACATGCAAAGTGTAACATAAACATACTGATAATATCAACTGAGGTAAATGACCTAAGCTAGGTCAATAAAATAGACAAATTATAAAACAAAATTTATACTTAGAATTAGTTAATATAAAGGAGATAAGATAAATAACTTCTTAATGACATTTGACACAGGTAAGGACATAGAAGAAATAAAATAAAAAAATACAGGGCTCCAGGTGAGATTTGGCCGGGAGCAGAGCTGCTTGCCGGCTCCAGCGGGGAATTTGGGCCCTGTTGGCGCCATTCTACAGCTTCCCTGGCAGAGAGATTCTATCTTGACCTGTCTGAGCCCTCGGACCTAAGCCCACCCCTACACGCGGGGACACGGCGCTGCGACTCCAGGGCCACGGTGCTGCATCTCCTGGTTGCCTCTGCCCAGAAACATTGATCATTCCTAACCTGGAGGTTGTGAGACAGCAGCTATCTTGGGTCACCACTTGATCAAGCACTTCTCAAACATCTGGTGAGTTGCTGGAAATCTGCAGGGACGCCCTGGGTCTTTACAGGGAAGTTGCAATCCCTCTGATTTGCACTACTAGAGGGAAGGATATATGAGCAGCATGGGAAGACACGGGAAGAAAGTGTCCCAAACAAACCTGGATGGTGCATCAGGAGATCCCAAGGACAGCATGGTAGAGGGAATGACAGAAATGGAGTTCAGAATGTTCACAATTAAAATGATCCGAGAAGAGAATGAGGTGACGAGAGAGCAGATTCAGGCTATGAATAATCAGCTAAGAGAGCAATTTCAGGAAGCAAAAAATCATTTCAATAAAGAGATAGAAGTTCTGAGAAAAAAGCAAACAGAAATCCTTGAAGAAAACAAGGAAATGAAGGAAACAATAAACCAAGTTAAAAACTCAATAGAAAGCATAATTAACAGAATAGATCACTTGGAAGACAGAACCTCAGACAATGAAGACAAAATATTTAATCTTAAAAACGAAGTCAAACAAACAGAGAAGATGGTTAGGAATCATGAACAAAACCTCCAAGAAATATAGGACATCATGAAAAGACCAAATTTAAGAGTTATTGGGATTGAGGAAGGCACAGAGATACAAACCAAGGGTATGAACAATCTGTTCAATGAAATAATATCAGAAAATTTCCCAAATACGAGGAATGAGATGGAAAAACAATTACAAGAGGCCTACAGGACACCAAACGCACAGAATTTCAACAGATCCACACCAAGGCACATTATAATGAAAATACCTAACATACAAAACAAAGACAGAATTTTAAAGGCTGCGAGAGAAAAGCAGCAGATTACATACAGGGGGAAATCAATACAGATATCAGCAGATTTCTCAGCCCAGACCCTAAAGCAAGAAGGGCCTGGAACAACATATTTCAAGCTCTGAAAGAAAATGGATGCCAACCAAGAATCTTATATCCAGCAAAACTTAACTTCAGATTTGATGACGAAATAAAATCCTTCCATGATAAACAAAAGCTTAAATAATTCACAAAGAGAAAGCCTGCCCTACAGAACATTCTCAACAAAATATTCAAAGAGGAAGAAATGAAAAATAACAATCTCGGTCACCATGGGGAGGAACTACCCTAAAGAAAGAGTCAATCAAAGGAGAAACAAAGTTAAGCTAAAAACCCCAAAAAAGCTAAAATGACGGGGAATACAAGTCATATCTCAATAATAACCCTGAATGTAAATGGCCTAAACTCATCAATCAAAAGACATAGACTGGCAGACTGGATTAAAAAGAAAGACCCAACAATATGCTGCCTTCAAGAGACTCATCTCATGGAAAAACATGTCCACAGACTAAAGGTGAAAGGTTGGGAAAAAACATACCATGCACATGGACTGAGTAAAAAGCTGGGGTTTCCATTCTCATTTCAGATAAAGCAGACTTCAAGCCAAAGTTAGTCAGAAGGGATAAAGAAGGACATTTCATACTGCTTAAAGGAAGCATAAATCAGCAAGACATAACAATCATAAATATTTATGCACCAAACAATGGTGCATCCATGTATGTCAATCAGATCCTTCTCAATTTCAGGAATCAAATAGACCAAAACACAATAATACTGGGAGACTTTAACACTCTTCTCTCACCTCTGGACAGATCCTCCAAGCAAAAATTGAACAAAGAAACCATAGGACTCAATGACACAATCGCTAATTTAGACTTAACCGACATATATAGAATATTCCATCCATCAAAAAACGAATACACTTTCTTCTCAGCAGCACATGGGTCCTTCTCTAAAATAGACCTTATGTTATGCCACAAAGCTACTCTTAGCAAATACAAAAACATAGAGATACTACCTTGTATACTATCAGATCAAAATGGAATGAAATTAGATACCAATGATAAAGTTAGAAACAGAAACTACTCCAAGACCTGGAGATTAAAAAATATGCTATTGAATGATGCATGGATAACAGAAGACATTAGGGGAGAAATTAAAAGATTCTTAGAGGGCAATGAGAATAAAGATACAACATATCAAAATCTCTGGGATACTATGAAAGCAGTGCTATGAGGAAAGTTCATTGCATGCAGTGCATTTAATAAAAGAATGAAAAGTCGACAAATCAATGACCTCATATTACAGCTCAAAGCCCTAGAAAAAGAGGAACAGATCATCACCAAAAGTAGTAGAAGACAGGAAATAATCAAAATCAGAGATGAAATCAACGAAACTGAAACAAAAGAAACAATTCAAAAAATTGACAAAACAAAAAGTTGGTTCTTTGAAAAAATAAACAAAATTGATAAACCCTTAGCCACGCTAACGAAAAGAAGGAGAAACTCCAAATTACTAAAATTCGTGATGGAAATGGAAATATTACACCAGACACAATTGAAATACAAAACATAATAAGAAGCTACTTTGAAAATTTATACTCCAACAAAATAGAAAACATGGAAGACATCAACAGGTTCCTAGAGGCTTATGAGCCCCCCCGAACTGAATCTGGAGGACATACACAACTTAAATAGATCAATTTCAAGCAATGAAATAGAGGAAGTCATCAAAAGCCTACCAACCAAGAAACGTCCAGGACCAGATGGATTCACAGCTGAGTTCTACAAGACCTTCAAAGAAGAGCTCATTCCAATACTCCTCAAAGTATTTCACGAAATAGAGGAGGAGGGAACCCTTCCAAACTCATTCTATGAAGCTAATATCACCCTGATATGAAAACCAGAGAAGGACACATCAAAGAAAGAAAATTTCAGACCCATATCTCTAGTGAACATAGATGCAAAAATTCTTAACAAAATTTTGGCGAACTGCATACAAAAGCATATTAAAAAGATAGTGCACCATGATCAAGTGGGTTTCATCCCGGGTATGCAAGGTTGGTTCAACATCCGGAAATCAATAAACATAATTCACCACATTAACAGACTTAAAGTCAAGAACCACATGATTATTTCAATAGATGCAGAGAAAGCATTTGATAAAATACAGCACCCCTTCATGCTCAAAACACTAGAAAAAATAGGGATAGTGGGGACATTCCTTAATATTGTAAAGGCTATCTATGCTAAGCCCACAGTTAACATCATTCTAAATGGAGAAAAATTGAAAGCATTCCCTCTGAGAACTGGAACAAGGCAGGGATGCCCTCTTTTGCCACTACTATTCAACAGTGTTCTTGAAACTCTAGCCAGAGCAATTAGAGAGACCAAAGAAATTAGAGGAATACGAATAGGAAAAGAAGAGATCAAACTATCCCTATTTGCTTATGACATGATTCTCTATTTAGAAGATCCTAAGAATTCCACCAGAAAACTTCTGGAACTCATTAATGAATTCAGTAAAGTAGCAGGATATAAAATTAATGCTCATAAATCTAGTGCATTTTTATTCGTTAGTGATGCATCCTCTGAGAGAGAAATTAGGAAAACTACCCCATTCACATTAACCTCAAAAAAAAATAAAATACTTGGGAATCAATCTAACAAAAGACGTGAAAGACCTCTATACTGAGAACTACAGAACACTAAAGAAAGAAGTTAAAGAGCATGTGAGAAGATGGAAAGATTTCCCATGTTCTTGGATAGGCAGAATTAATATTGTCAAAATGGCCATACTTCCAAAAATGCTATACAAATTCAATGCAATTCCAATTAAAATCCCAATGATGGACCTCATAGAAATAGAGCAAGCAATCATGAAATTCATTTGGAGGAATAAGAGACCCAGAATTGCTAAAGCAATCCTTAGCAAGAAGAGCAAAGCAGGGGGTTTCACAATACCAGAACTTCAACTATACTACAGAGCCATAGTAACAAAAACAGCATGGTATTGGCACCAAAATAGACAGGTAGATCAATGGTACAGAATAGAGGACACAGAGACAAATCCAAATAAATACACGTATCTCATACATGACAAAGGAGGCAAAAACATGCAATGGAGAAAATACAGCCTCTTCAACAAATGGTGCTGGGAAAACTGGAAATCCATATGCAGCAAAATGAAACTAAACCCATATCTCTCACCCTGTACAAAACTCAACTCAAAGTGGATCAAGGACCTAGAAATCAGACCAGAGACTCTGCACCTAATAGAAGAGAAAATAGTTTCAAATCTTCATCACGTTGGCCTAGGATCAGATTTCCTTAACATGACTCCCAAAGTGCAAGAAATAAAAGCAGGAATCAATGATTGGGATAGAGTCAAACTAAAAAGCTTTTTCTCAGCAAAGGAAACAATCAGCAATGTGAAGAGAGAGCCTTCAGAGTGGGAGAAAATCTTTGCCACACACACTTCAGATAGAGCACTAATCTCCAGAATCTACCAAGTACTCAAAAATCTTTACACCAAGAACACTAATAGCCGAATCAATAAATGGGCCAAGGAAATGAACAGACACTTTACAGAGGAAGATCTACAAGCAATCAACAGATTTATGAAAAAATGTTCAACATCCCTTGTTATAAGAGAAATGCAAATCAAAACCACCTTAAGATTTCATCTTACCCCAATTAGAATGTCTTTTATTAAGAACACAGGCAACAACAGGTGTTGGCGAGGATGTGGGGAAAAGGGTACACTCATACATTGCTGGTGGGAGTGCAAGTTGGTGCAGCCACTCTGGAAAGCAGTGTGGAGATTCCTTAGAAAACTTGGAATGGATCCACCATTTGACCCCGCTATCCCACTCCTTGGCCTATAACCAGAGGACTTAAAATCAGATTACTACAGATATGCAGCCACATCAATGTTCATAGCTGCTCAATTCACAATAGCTAGATTATGGAATCAACCTAGATGCCCTTCAGTAGATGAATGGATAAAGAAACTGTGGTATATATACACAATGGAATATTACTCAGCCATAAAGAAGAATAAAATTATGGCATTTGTAGGTAAATGGATGATGTTGGAGACTGTTATGCTAAGTGAGGTCAGCCAATCCCAAAAATCCAAAGGCCGAATGGTCTCTCTGATAAATGAGTGATGATGCATAATGTGGGGGGGAAGATTGGCAAGAATGGAGGAAGGATAGATAGCATAGAGGGAAGGGAGTGGTGGGGGCGGGGTGGGGGGTAAAAATAATAACAGAATGTGTGACAGATACCATTGCCCTGTGTACATGCATGAACACACAGATGGTGTGACTCTACTTTGTGTCCAACCAGTGAAACAATAGCTATACTCCATTTGTGTTCAATGAATCAATAAGTAAATAAAAAAAAAAAATTTCATCTTACTCCAATTAGAATGTCTATTATCAAGAATTCAAGAATGTTGGTGAGGATATGGGGAAAAAGGTACACTCATCCATTGCTGGTGGGTTGCAAATTGGTGCAGCCACTCTGGAAAGCAGTGTGGAGATTCCTTAGAAAACTTGGAATGGAACCACCATTTGACCCAGCTATCCACTCCTTGGCCTATACCCAAAGGACTTAAAATCACCATACTACAGTGAAGCAGCCACATCAATGTTCATAGCTGTTCAATTCACAGTAGGTGGATTGTGGAACCAACCTAGATGCCCTTCAATAGATTTATGGATAAAGAAACTGTGGTGTATATACACAATGGAATATTACACAGCCATAAAGAAGAACAAAATTATGGCATTTGCAGGTAAATGAATGAAGTTTGAGAATATCATGCCAAGTGTTATAAGCCAAACCTCAAAAAAACAAAGTATAATGATCTCTCTGATAATTGGATGATGATACATTATGCAGGGTGGGAGAGAAGCAAGAATGAATGGATTGCATAAAGGAAAAAGAGGGGTGGGGCGAGGAAAAATAACTGAATGAGACAAACATCATTACCCTATTTACATGTATGATTACGCAAATGGTGTGACTCTACTTTGTGTACAACCAGAGAAACAACTGTTGTACTCCATTTGTGTACAATTAATCAAAATAAATTTAATTTAAAAAAAATACAAGTAGAGAGGTTATAAAATCCAGAGGAAACTAAGATTAAAGAGTCCAGTAAAAACAGAGAGGTGACAACAAAGATGAAGAAGTCAGAGAAACATATAAAATAGCAACAAAATTCTTCAAATGTAAGAAGAGATACAAATGGGAAATATGATTATAAAGAAGTTCTAAAATTAAGCTGCTGGTTTTCTATTGCTTTTATGGATGAACAAGAAATATAATCTTGATTCAAAAGAATAACTCAAATTCAAAGCTAAATAAGCCATATGTCGAATGTACAAGTGAAAAAGTATTTTTAAAGATACAAACAATTAGCTTTTCGTTGTTTATTTGATGTATTTCTAACCTTAACAAGAGTTTTTTCAGTTGGTGCCATTATCTAATAACCTACTATTATTGATTTTCAGAGAAAACACATTATCTGCAGGAAAACTTTCTGAAAGTCACAAACAAGCATGAAGAGCCCAGAGGCAAAAGATTTGTAGAATCTTTAAAAGATAGCTAGAGGCAAGAGTTTGAGCAGTGGGAACAGATCACCGAAAAACTCTAGTCTGCCTAATAAATGCTCTACAGAACAAAACCTATTCAAAGCACAACCCAGAAAACAGCATTGGCATCATGCAGCTGCAGCCTTGCAACCGTGACCTTACTAGAAACAAGCCACAGGTCTGCCACTGACACAGAATTATTCACAAACAGAGCAGCCTGCCTGCAGGAAGAGCAAAAAACACTTTTGTAATCAAATTCAGTGACAACATAAATATTTCACCATGTCACTCTCAGGGTACAAGCTGGTTTGTCTTCTAGAATAATTCAGGGAACAAAACATGATCCTGTATAGTAGAAAATATATTGGTTTAATACCTTATTTTAAAAAATAAGAAGCTATAACTGCTTTCATTGAAAGATACAAGTTTTTCAAGAAACTTAAAAGAACCCCACCAATTAACAACATCAGATCCAGATTGAATCCTGGCTTCAACAACAAAAACTCACCTTCATTCAGGTGCACAAGTTTATATATCTCTCTCTTTGGGTTAACTTTTTTCTCCTGGAAATTTATAATAACTGCTGGACAAGACAAGGTAAGACAAAACAGAGGAAACATTTTAAGGATAATTCTATAAAATATTTTGTTATTTTTGTCCAGTTTAATATTAATAGCATGGTCTAGACTAGAAAGTGAGATAAATAGAAATATAGTTTCTCCCCCTTTTCTCCACCCTGCCCCCTTTAAACTCAGTTATCCTTTTCTATTACATTTTGTTCGGTGCTTGTTCTAGGCTATATGGCTAAATAGAAAGGGGATGGTTGTTTGTAGGCACCCCCATTCCCTCTGTAGTACCTGTGACTCTTGTGGGTCCTTTCCCCTTGGTTGCCTCAGATACATCATTTGGCTTACGTTGGTTCACTCAACCTTTTCCCTTTGGAGTTTTCCTGCCTCCATTAAATCTCCTTGTTCTGAGTCTCATTGTATTTTAATTGTAAGTCATGATGAAAACAAATCTGAAAATTATGTTATAAGCCAATACTACATACTTGATTAATGTTAATTCCATGGGAACAATTACATTTTGACTCGTTTTGACTATGTTAAATGTAATATTGAAGACACTAAACTGAAAGAATGGGAAGTGTATTACCAACTATAATTTAACTCTACTAAACACAAGAGTTGATCACTCCAATCCAACTTCTTCTATAGGGTTGAATTTGAGGAAAGAACTTCTAGTCACTAGCTGATGACTTGGAAGTTCTTCCTTCTAGCGCCATTTGGAAATAAAGAAATGTGACAAAGAAAATAAATTATAAGATAAAAATCTTATACTAAAGTTTGTAAAGTTTGGGAAACATAGTATTATTTCTCTAAGAGAACACTGATATGATTTGCTAAATGCCATGGTTTGAATGTTTGTGTCCCTCCAAAATTCATGTTGTAATTTACCCAAAATAATAGTATTAAGAAGTGGGGTCATTGGGAAGTAATTAAATCATGAGAATGAAGTTCTCATGAAAGGAGTAAGTCTCTTTATAAAGGGTAGAGGGAACTAGCTAGGCCCATATTGCCTTTTTCCAGTGCTATATAAGGATGCAACATTATCTTCTCCAGAAGATATAGAAACAAGGTACCATCTCAGACGAAGAAACAACCAGTCCTCACCAGACACAAAACCTGCCTATCCTCAACTTCCCATCCATTAGAACTGTGAGAAAACAAATGTATGCTCTTTACAAATTACCCAATTTGTGATATTTTGTTGTGGTGCCACAGTGGATTAAGACGCCAAATTTCCTAGTTTTGCAGCCAATAAGTACAGATACACTAGCCATGTGCCAGACTTTGTGCTAAGTATTTTATCCATTATCTCATTTAGTTTTCACTCTTTGACATATATACTATGGTCCATATTTTCAGGTAAGAAAACTAAGGCTTGCTTGATGAATTTGAATAAGTTGTCCAAGATCACGTAGCTGCTAGATACAAAGGTAGCTCTTGCTATCTGACTCCAAGCCAGGACTCTTGCCCTTATGCTTTACCACCTGCTGGAGAATGACATTGAGGCAGAGAAAGTTATGACTGAACTCCTACAGTTAGGGTTGGATAGCCTTGATTACAATGTGGGGCTCTTTCCAGCTATTTAACCTCATATTAAAGGGGCCATTTGTGTTTTAGCGTGAGTAGGCACTAGATCAGGCTTGTGAAAATCTGGGCAATTCTGGAAATAAAAATAATAATCCAGGGTGTAGCTAAAAATAAATATTAAAGATTTCAATTCCCCCTGAAAGATGAGTGAGGCTGGATCACACATGAACTTACTGATATAAGCATGAGGGCTTATTTGAATAAACAAAGATTATTCAAATATTAAATGTAAAAAGTAAGAGACTAGATTAGGTAATATTTAAGTATCATAGCAATTTCAATCTTTTTCTTCTAAGAATTATTTTCCTAATTATTAAGATATATTTCAACCATTTAACCTCCTGAGCTTATGTTGCTCAAGTGGCAGATTTTATATTAAAATACCTTCATAGTTAACATTAAAATTGTCATTTATTCTGTGAAGTCTTTTATTAAAACCCAGCATACAAACCTATGGCTTGAAATTCTTTCCTATTTGCAAGTAGAATTTTTCATAATAAAACATTGATTTTGGAAGATACATTTTTTACAAAGTATGTTTAATTTAGAATAATAAATATCTGTTTTTAAAAATAAATATGTGAACAATGTTTAATGCCAACATTACATAAACAATAGCTGATCCTCACTTACAAATGCATTGCTCTCATTACTATTGCTGCCTCAAACTTAAAGGAATGCCATGGAAACAGAAGCAATCTATTTCCTTCTAAAATTACTTCCTATGTATATCTGATACCTGCTTCCTGTGGCCTAATACCATACATTTTTCTTTTATAAATGGTTAATAGAAGTGCATGAATGGAAAATGGTCTAGACCAATTGATTTCAAATTCTTCTGTCCTCTCATTTAAAATTGAAATTCAAATTAGAAAGTCATTCTTACCTTTTCATTTTAGGTTTATTGTAAAACATCAGATATGGAGAATTGAAATTTATTTTTAAGACAAAGCCACCTAAATATTATTTTTCTTGTCTTTGCAAGTAGGGATACTTTTGTTTTTCTGATTGTTTGCCCATTGCATGTGTACACGTGCTCAAGTCTTTATCCCCTTACTTAACAAATATCTTATTTTCCTTCTTTTTCTTGAATGAATTGAGTTCTGAAGATTCTTCTTTAAAAAACACATTGGTACACTTTTTGTGCTGTTTTAAACTCATTCACAATTATTAATTTGACAAATTAACCCGAAATGGGCCTATGTCTCAATGGAGATATTCCTACTTTTGAGAGTAGGCCCATTCACTTCCTCTTTGAATTATTGCTCTGGGATACAGAACCTTCTGCATTTTAATAATGCCTTGGCTTCAGTCAGGGGTTTCTGAGAGTACCTAGTTGGGTTAAAACATAAAAATGCAGGCTTCCTAGATGTTTTAGAGTCTCTTCTTCAGAGTGTATGGATAAGAATAGCTGATACACAAAGTACTAATTAAAAAAGTTTTGGAAATTTCACAAAGTTAAACCTGTTTCTTTATTACAGAGCCTCTCAGAATCTGTAATTAGCAGTAAATGTATGAATTTTCATGGATGTGTAGGTAAGAAACAATTTGAAACAGTTTCCTTACATATTTTTTATCCACAAAATCTCTCTGTGGTACACATCTGTAGACTATTGCTCTGCCTCAGCTAAATTGGGAAATGTTTCACAAAATAATAGCTTTTCAAGGACAAAATGGGATCTTTTGCAAAACCTCAGGAATCTCACTCAGGCAGTGGTTGACTAACCATGGCAGGAAAGAGAGAGGGAGGAGTGAGCTGAATGGGGAAGTACTCAGCTTCCCATTTGACTGGAGCATTTCTATAACAATTGCAGAATCAGTGGTTCATTTCCAGTAAAGCCATGTTTTTGGAAGTGTGAATGAGAGATGATGTGGTTTAACAAATAACATTATGCAAAGAATTCTGCCAAAGGAAAGAAACTATTTGATGAAGCTATCAATTGGACAATATAATCAGGAAATTTAAACTGACCATTTAAAAATAACAAAACTTTCCTGGTAGTTGTATAGTGTTTTATAGTATAAATCAGAATTTATAAGCTAATTAGTGGTCATAAAAATCGAGGTTGCTCTTGATAGCTGTATTCTTTACTGTTACTATTAAGAGAGAAATTAACTGTGGTTCACATGTTTATTTCATCACCATATGATCAATAGAAATCAAGATATCTAGGCATACACTAATCTGCTCCTCATCATGTGATCACATTAAAGACATTTTCCAAAAAGGCAATTGGGATGGGATAATACTTGTTAAGCAGAAATTCTGGAAACTATGGAAGTTTTTCTATTGTAAAGGAAAAACCAAGTTCATTATTTATAAATCTTTATCTTCTGAGGTTCAAATCACAGATGGAAGCTTTGTTTTCTATTATAGAGTGTAGAATCATCATTTTCAAAGTTTAATTTTATTGGTAAGTTTGTAAATTTTTTCTCAGGAAGATCTCTTTCTTGGAGAATAAATTTCTTTGTAGATGCTGAATTAATTTAAGTTTAATTGAAATATTTTTTTCTTATAACATTATTAAAAATTGTGATTCAAAGTATGTGTTTAATTTAAATGCTAATGATTAAATTAATTAAAGAAAAATAAGCATAAGTCATAATATATTTTATATAGGGAAAATATAGAAGATATTTATTTCTATATTGCTAAGTAAATAAAGCAATTACAGTAAACATAGCAAATTAAATGTCCACTAATATCACAGGCATAAGTGCTTTTCTACCTAATTTAACTAAATCTTTATGGTTCCTCTTTAATGGTAGATATTTATTTCATCTTTATTTAACAATGAGGAAATTTATCAGCTCTACCTAGGTGGTAAATAATGGAGTTATGATGTAGACCTAGAAGAACTGAATTCTGAGATCTGTACCCAGAAGAGCTGGGATCTGTAGATCCTCAATGCAGAGTGCACAACACAGGCACCATCACCATTGTACAACAATTCAGTTAATGTTGTAAAAGTATGAGGTCTTCAGAAATCTTTATCTCATTCATAAAAACAGTTTATCTTGAGTGCATTGTAAATCAAAATACACAAATTAGTTTTCATGTCATATCTCATGTTTTCTTTGTGGGATCCTTTAATGAAATATTAAATTTGAGCTATAGAATAAAACCATTAAAGGAATTTTTCTGTTTCCTTGTTTTTTTTTCTCACTCTTTCAACATATATTTATTAAGTGTTGTCTAGGTCCAGTACATAGTAAGAGGGATAAAATTGAAATAAAAAAGATAAAAAACAGATTAGGATTTAATCTCAAGGAAAGTACCACCTCTACATTATGAAAAATATGTGAAAAAGCATTTTGGTGCTACAAGAGACTCCTGTAGATCATATAGAGGCACCCAAGAAGGGGACAGGCACTCCCTCAGTACTACTTTGGGGGTTGGATTTGAGGTCAAGAGAGGATCATCAGGAAGAAACATACTAGCTAAGGCTTGAAAGATGAAGCAGTTTTTCTGCACAGAAAGGCAGGAAAACATTCTGAGCAGAAGAAACAGCAAAACCAGAGGTAAAATATGTCACAGCTACAGAAGGACAAGTGAGTTGTCAGCGCTGGCTAGAACGGGAAAGAGAAATCCTAGAAAACAGATCCAAGAGGTAGAAGAGTCAAGTTACAAGTGGTCTTGATTTAACAAGCATGAAGAGTCTAGACTGTTCTTTTGGCAAAGAGAGGTCATAGAAAGGTTTCAGGAGAGATAATATATATTTTTAAAAATTGCATTTATTTGATTACACAAGCATGATACATGTGCTGTGTACAACAGAGGAGGTTTAGAAACTGAAGGTGTGCAGGGGGAATAGTGGGATCCCATAGAGTCGTGCCAGTACACCACTTCTAAGGCCGAATAGATACTCTTAATCTAAACATAGAATGTAGAAATAAAAATTCCCTCTGATTCTCACTCTTGGCAACAGCATTGACATTTTATCAAATTTTCATCCAGTCTTTCTTACATGTATTGACACTGCATTATTAAATCTATTCCATTCATTCTTTCATTTTTAAACTTTTTATTTTTAGAGCAGTTTAGGGCAACAGAAAAATTAAAATGACAATTCAGAAATTTCCCATATACTCTGCTCTGCTATGCACAACTTCCCTCATTATCAACATCCTCTACTAGAGTAGAAAAGTGTTACAAATTGCTGAATCTACGTCAATATATCATACTCAATCAAAGTTCACAGTTCTACTGAAGTTCACTTTTCGTATTGTGCCTCCTAGGGGTTTGAACTAAGATTTTCTTCTTTGAGGAGGCAAAACATGGAAACAGACTTAGAGAAATTTTTGGAGTGAGTTGAAACAGGGGAAGAGAGAACAGGTAATACATTATTGAAATGAGTCAAGTCAGGCAAATCATGGGACTACAATATTAAAACAAATATATGCATGATGAATCTGTTATTCTGTTCATAGATTAGATGTGGATGACAATGGAGTCAAAAAAGTCAATCATCATCCATAAAGACTATTATATTTTTGGACATAGTGCTTCCCATGCAGTAAAGTAAGTAATACTAGAAATTGACTATATTTGAGGGGGAAAGAGGGCTTCAGGTGTTCGTGTAGCACTTGGGATTATTAAATACATATTATATGTGTACTTTTTTATGTGCTGAAGATACGAAAGATAAACCAGATGAGGTTCTGGTTCTAAAGGGACTCATAGTTTATTAAATATGCCCAATAAGACTTCAGATATTTATGCAGGTCTCAGTATAGAGATTTTGGTAGGACACATAGACGTGCAACTTATTAGCATATGAGTAGATAGAGGCACCCATGAGAAACATGGAGACTTGATAAGGGACCGGGACAGAGTCAGAAGTCTGTGAAACTACATTACTCAGCAGCAACATAGGAAAGCAGAAAGGAAGGATTAGAGATTATAACAATAGGAGGGCATGTGCAATCAGGAGTAATCCAAGAGAGAAGGTTCATGATGGTAGGTTCATATACCCCAGTGTGTTCAAGCAAAGTGAAAATAAACCAGGTTCATTGGGTGTGTAATTGAAATGTTAGTCTGCAACTTTAGAGAGAGCAGTCCCTGGGAACATGAGAATGTAAAACAGAGAACCAGTGAGAGGCTATAAAATGGAGAATGTGAACATATACTATTCATTCGAACTTCAATTTTATTTGAAATACTCTCAAAAGGGAGAGTCTTTGAGGGAAAATTTCTACACAAATATTTGACCAACTATAATATCTGAGAATAAAAAAAAATAACCCTTTTTGGCCAATATTGTACAGTTTAGTCCTAAAATTATTTCAATGTGATTATGAAACAGAAGAAGAGATGACCATAATCAAAAGAATACTACAAGCCTCAAAAAGATGCACTTTCTCTCGTGTGCCATGCTGGAGAGCCAACCTGGGTCTTGCACATACTGGGCAAGCCTGTCTACCACTGAACTATATCCCCAGCCCCAAGATATAGTTTCTTAAAAATAAAATCTAGGTCTAACATAAAAACAAAGCACTATTATGAATAGTTTCTGATTCTTCAACATATAATGATGAGTCAACTTCCATTACTACATAAATATTCTTTCTTTTTAGTGCTGTAAGTGCTCTCATTTGATTTGTAAAAGATCATTAAATAGTATGATGGATATATATGGTCACATGGAATAGCCATCAAGATAGTAGGATTTCCTTGTAATTCTAATTAAAAACAGACATCTGTGGGGTTGTAGTGCATGCCACAGAAACACGTTTATAAATGGCCTGGATCCCTGCCAGTCTGTGGCTAAGTGGATTATTAATTCAGGTTTATTCCTAGACAATTGCTCTTTCTTGTGAGAAATGCAATGAATAGCATCCCTATTTTATTCATTGATAGTTAGCACTATAATTTCACCATCCATGCTGGTTTTTTGAAGCACTTAATAAGAAGTAAAAGCAGACTTCCTGGAACTTTCCAACAGAGTAGTTATTCTATAATAATATTTTAGGGGACACAGCAACTGAGGGTAACACACAAAGAATCCCAAAGAAATGGATTTGAGATCAGAAGCAAATCTTTCTTTTTTCTTTAAAAATTCAACCCAAAATCCTCAGGGGGAAAGAACAGTAGGAATGTGTGAGGGCTGAACTCAGAATCCCAAGAGGAAAGTAACCAAGCATGACAGTAGTGGCCTAACAGGAGGTTGCAATCCAAGAAAGTAAGGTAACTGAGCGGGTAGAAATGTCTATGGGGAGAGTACACTCCACATGTGACAGAGGCCTAGGGCAGATCCCCTTGGGGAATGGGAACTGGTTACAAATAATTGAACTGAGCCAAAGTACATTTACTGAGATAATGGGAGACAATTGCATTTTGTTAGGAGGAAATTACTAATATGAAAAGGGGAGAATCAAACTTTTAGGGTTGACTTGGAATTGGGGATATCAGTGTGAACTTGGAGAGGTAGCTCAGTTGTAGAGTGTTTGCCTGGCATGCACAAGGCCCCAGATTCTTTCCCCAACACTGAAAAAAAAAAAAAAAAAAAAAAGCAAGCAAACAAATAAAATCCAGTAAAAATACAAATGCTGATAATGTGTGTACCATAGGAAATTTCCAACTCTTAATTTCTCTTGAATTTTCTCCAGTAAGGAAGCCAGGGTTCATTAAAGAAATAGATGATTCCAGAACTGAGTTAATAAAGTGCCAAATTAAACTAAAATATCTTATTCTGCCTGAAGATAAATAGTGCTCCAAAAATTCTGGGAATATATCAAAAGAATATAAGAGCCAACTTGAAGGGGCATTTATCAGTTAAATCTGCAGCATGATGGGCATCAAAATAAATAATGATGAAATCTTAAGGTGGTTTTGATTTGCATTTCTCTTATAACGAGTGATGTTGAACATTTTTTCATAAATCTGCTGATTGCTTGTAGATCTTCCTCTGTAAAGTGTCTGTTCATTTCCTTGGCCCATTTATTGATTGGGTTATTGGTGTTCGTGGTGTAAAGATTTTTGAGTACTTGGTAGATTCTGGAGATTAGTGCTCTGTCCGAAGTGTGTGTGGCAAAGATTTTCTCCCACTCTGAAGGCTCTCTCTTCACATTGCTGATTGTTTCCTTTGCTGAGAAGAAGCTTTTTAGTTTGACTCTATCCCAATCATTGATTCGTGCTTTTATTTCTTGCGCTTTGGGAGTCATGTTAAGGAAATCTGGTCCTAGGCCAACATGATGAAGATTTGGACCTATTTTCTCTTCTATTAGGTGCAGAGTCTCTGGTCTGATTTCTAGGTCCTTGATCCACTTTGAGTTGAGTTTTGTACAGGGTGAGAGATATGGGTTTAGTTTCATTTTGCTGCATATGGATTTCCAGTTTTCCCAGCACCATTTGTTGAAGAGGCTGTCTTTTCTCCATTGCATGTTTTTGCCTCCTTTGTCAAGTATGAGATACCTGTACTTATTTGGGTTTGTCTCTGTGTCCTCTATTCTGTACCATTGATCTACCTGCCTATTTTGGTACCAATACCATGCTGTTTTTGTCACTATTGCTCTGTAGTATAGTTGGAGGTCTGGCATCTTACCCCAATTAGAATGTCTTTCATCAAGAACACAGGCAACAACAGGTGTTGGCGAGGATGTGGGGAAAAGGGTACACTCATACATTGCTGGTGGGAGTGCAAGTTGGTGCAACCACTCTGGAAAGCAGTGTGGAGATTCCTTAGAAAACTTGGAATGGATCCACCATTTGACCCTGCTATCCCACTCCTTGGCTTATACCCAAAGGACTTAAAATCAGATTGCCTCAGTGATGCAGCCACATCAATGTTCATAGCGGCTCAATTCACAATAGCTAGATTATGGAATCAACCTAGATGCCCTTCAGTAGATGAATGGATAAAGAAACTGTCCTATATATACACAATGGAATATTACTCAGCCATAAAGAAGAATAAAATTATGGTATTTGTAGGTAAATGGATGATGTTGGAAACTCTTATGCTAAGTGAGATCAGCCAATCCCAAAAATCCAAAAGCCGAATGGTCTCTCTGATATATGAATGATGATGCATAATGTGGGGGGGAAAGATGGCAAGAATGGAGGAAAGATAGCTAGCATAGAGGGAAGGGAGGGGTGGGGGTGGGTGGGGGATAAAATTAATAACAGAATGTGTGACAGATACCATTGCCCTGTGTACATGCATGAATGCACAGATGGTGTGACTCTACCTTGTGTACAAACAGTGAAACAATAGCTGTACTCCATTTGTGTTCAATGAATCAATAAGTAAATAAAAGAATAAAAAAAAAAAAAGAATAAAACTAAAAAAAAAAAAAAAAAAATAATGATGGCAATAAATTATAGCCTATAGAATAAAGTGGTATTCCATGAGTTTGTACTGATACAAAATAGATGAATGAATTAGAGGAGAATAGAGAAGCTCTTCCTTAGGGCACAATGCCAATGAATATATGTAAAATATATATAAAATGAAGAGTGAAATTGGAAGATCACTATTTAGCAATCTTCATAATAAAAATTGATTTTAGAGAGATGTTTGCATGTTGTTAATGTGTACACGCACAAAATGTTTGTTGAAGAAATAAAACAAAATATGGTGGCAAAACCTAGGAGGAAAGACTTCAGAAAGTAATTGGAGTTAACATACTACAACTTTGCCTGGAAGTTTAAAATTATTTGAAAAATTAAGAAAAATAATCTCATGTATTTGTGAATAGGCCATGTGTCAGGGGTGGGTGAGGATGTAATGAAGCAGGATAATATAAAAGGATAATCATAAAGTGGTAATTGTTGAATCTATGGTAGGTACATGTGAGTTAATTGATATCCTTTTAAATTTGTGTATGTTTCTGTAATCGCAGGGCAGTTTGTTTCTCTTTTTGAGGCACAGCACAATGGCACAGATAGACACTAATTACATCTATTCAAAGAATCTCCTGTGTTCAGTTCTGTGGTATGCATATAATTAAGATAGTGAATTACTATACTTAATAACTTGATATTTGCTTGCTATATTAGGCAAGATAAGCAGAGACAGGCAACCAGCGGGACATGGGAAAGCTTTGCTGTGCTCTGGAGATGAGCTAAAGTGTACCATTGCAGGAACCAGATCTCTGCCCCCCAGGAACTGATCACTTACTTGCTGTTTCATCACTTTTGCTAGAACTCTTGTAACAACTTTTTAAAATTCCTTCCTGTGGGCCCCCAACCAATTTGCCTACCTTTTCACAGTATGTATTCAGTATAACTGGCAGTCGAATTGAAGCTAGAATTGGGGACAGGCAGTTAGTGTAGAAATAGGGACTCTGGTCTAATCGAGGAATGGAGGCCATCAGAGTCTGGGAAGTTGGAGACGCCCCTGGGAGACTGGAATGTCAGTGTCTCCAGAGCCCTTTTGATCACCAAGATTACCTGCCTAACTGCCCCTCCCAAAAAGCTGCAGGGAGGGAGTTGCTAATTAATGCTCCCTGGGCCCCTACCTGAATCTCCATGTGGCTCTTCCCCCTGCCATTTGCATCTCACTGTTTTGCTGTGTCACCCAGCCTAGTCACTTAGGCAGGAAAGAGAGATAAGGGTCGGAGGAAAGAACCGAACAAAGAAGACCCTAACCTGTAAAAGATGCAGGGTGTGCTCACTTCTTTGGGATTCTAGAACATCAGCCATGGCCCTCCTTCTCCCTTCCGGGAGAAGTCTGTGTTACTACCTTTAAATAAATACCTGCTTAAAATGCTTGTCTTGGTGTGCTACTCTGGCGTTATACTTCAACACCTGAGGGAGCAGAACGGGTAAACGGCAGTATCAGAATAACTTAGAGGATTGAACTCCTTTGTCCTACACATTTGATTCCCCAACCAGCCCAGAGTGAAAAGATTTCCTCCATTATCTCCAACCCGCCATACACAGATAATTTTATTGTTGTGTTTTCACTTAATATTCTTCTGTTTGCTCCAGCTACACTGGCTTTTTCACCATTCATTTAACAGGCAAGTCAGGTTTACAGTCCCCAAAAGTCAAAAGGTTGAATGTTTTCTCTGATATGTGGAAGCTAATCCAAAATGGGGCAGGGGATTAAAAAAAAAAAAAAAAGAAGGAAAGAAAGAAAAGAGAAAAAAAGAGGGGTGGAGGTATTTCATCACAATAGGGGAAAGATCGGTAGAGTAGATGAAGAGGATTGAGGAGGAAGAAGAATGGGAAAAGGGGAAGCAATGGAATGAATCTCACCAAACTTTCCTATGTGTGTGTGTGGATGTGGTATGGTGAGTCCTGGCATTAGATGTAGCCACAGGACACTAAAAACTTAATGCATATAATTAAAAACTAATTAGAAAAAAATAAAAAACAAAAAAGTAAACTGTAAGTGGATTGAAGAGGTATAGGTGGAAGGAGGGGAAGGGAATGGGAGAGGTGTGCAAGGGACGGAATCAGATCAGGTTGGGTTCCATGCCTTTTTCATTGTGTCAAAGTATATTCTGGTGTTTTATCATAACTAAAAAGAAGGCTTATATCTGAGTCTGGGCCTTTGTTATTTATTCTTTGCCCCGAACATTTGTATCAATTATTACTATTTATTTCTTCACTTTCTTAAGAGAAGATTTTATGATTTTAATATTTTTCCAGGCTACCTGTTTTAAATTGAACCAGTTTCCCATTGTCTCCCTTTGTCTTTTCATGCAATTTATTCCCATTGTCTTTTTATGCAATTTATTCAACTGCAATGTTGACTTTAATTTTAAACACTTTCTCTTTACATTTGAGAACCAGGCAAGGTTTAGGCTCATCACTGGTATTCAAAATTAGACTCAATACAAGACATTTTTAATAAGGCAAGAGAAGGAAAATAAAAAGGGGGGGACATAAAGATTTTAAAAATAAGTAACTATTTGCAGATTGTTTACTGGAAAAATCTAAGAAATCTATAGAAAACTAATATGTACAGTTAGAAAAACTTTTTTACAAAACTGGACCATATATTTAATTCATAGCAGCAAACAATTAAAAAAAATTAAAGGTCAATATTTAAGATAATTAAAAATCAAAAATCATAAAATGTATATTTAACAAAAATATGCAATTCATATACATTGAAAACTACAAAATGTTGCTGAACAAATAATTCAATAATGCAAAAATGTACCACGTTCATTGGTCAGTGGACTTAATATTGTTAAAATGTGCTGAGATTGACCTATAGATTCTATGTTATGTCAGTCATAATCTCAGCAGTCTTCTATCTTAGAAAAGTAATTGTAGGCTTCTTCTAAAAATTCATAAAAAATGTATGGGACCTTGAATGATCTTGAGCCAAAATGATCTTGAAAAAGACTAAAATTAGAGATTTAACCCCTCCTTACTTTAAGATTTACCATAAAGCTATAGTAATCACATTTTGTTTACTAAACTCTAAGGTTTTTAGTAATTTGATCCTTAGGACATTCTGCATAATATTTCAAAGGAAAATCAAAACATAAGCAAATATGATATATATCCAAACTGACATAACTTGAAAAATTTGATCCCATACTTGACATTAAATACATAAATGTTATACCACAAAAATCACCATTTGAGGAAAATTTTAGGTAGTTATTAGGTAATTATTCAGGTATCATATTCGGCAGTAATCAATCAGTAAATATTAGTTGCGTTACAAAAATTATCATTTGGGGGGAAATTTTAAGTATATATGTGTCCTAACCCTAACCTTATGTAATTTTCCCTTTAGATTTTTCAGAGCAGTTACATAAATATTACAGTGGAAGTTGAGAAGACGTTTAAAATACATTTGGAAAATCAGTATTAGTCATGTTACAAATGCAAAACACTAATAAATCTATTTATATCATATATTAATAACCATAAAATAATACAGTTGCAAAATTCCTTGTGTTTGTGTAAAATACTCTCTCATTTTTCTCTGCATTCCCATCTTCATCCCGGTTAAGGAAAACAAATTCACATTCTCATCCTTACATGTTTCCATCATTCTTACTATGTATCACCATTATAGTTACAATCACAGAGATACATATTTGCTTTTCATAACTTTCTTGAGGCTAGCCTATGGTCCTTGAAGCTCAGTGCCACATCTTTATTTTCTTTTGTTCCTGGCAATAATAAAGATAAATGGCACATAAGAGGTGCTGGAGTTAATTAATTAAAATTCCCATTTATCCCATGTTGATATCACCAGGCATAAGGACTGGAACAAGATGTTGGAACTTGTGGCTTGTAGCATTGCCTCTCTATATGAGCAACATTGATAATGCTGTATACAACCATTGCAGGACCCAAGGTTGGTCAGGAAAGGCTTCCTTCCTATAACCATGAGGGGGAAGGTCTGAGGTTGCTGTCAATGATCTTTCACTACTGTGGATATGGCAAATATTGGTAAGGATGGAAGGCACTGAGTGCTACAACTCTTTGGAGTATTTCTGCATTGAATAGCTGTGATTAGTGACATAGCAATAACATTAGAAATCTCTCTGAAATTTTAACCAAGAGAGATTTGCTTTGGACATGGAATTGCTTGCTTCCTCACAAGATTGCTATATTTCAAAGGGGTTATGTATGTAAATGTATTTTTCAATTATTTATGCCATATAATTATAAATGAAAATTTCCATCAGTATTTGTACTACTTTCTACACACTTTTCTGACTAGTACAGTATATAAGAGAGATTAGACTAGCATCCCACCTAACCCAGTCAGTATCTGTTTTTGACAATGACCTGAGGGGGTATTAGATAAAAACAAATGTTGTAATTGTTCTTCATGATATTAAACTCATAAGCCGAAGAATATGCACAGGATGCTTAGCTTATACCTTTCATCTCTCAAATATAAAAAGCAGCCCATATTATTCTTCTTCAGACACATTAGTAGTTTAGATAATAACTTATTTCTAGAGCAATTTGATTTATAATAATGTGCTATTTTGGTGATTTCTTTTCCTCCTTGATTTAAAAATGGAAAAGAACATATATCATTTCAAAGGCTTTAGATATGTGAATAATCCACTCACTCTAGCTCACTGACACAATAAGCCACAGAATTTTATTGTATGGCTCATTGGCATGGCCATGATACCACCTCCTGTGGAGCTATTGTAGTCCATTTTGTCGATGGCAGCTTCCTTACTTTAAAAGTAATGCCCTCTATGTGGTCACTGATCCAAATGTGCCTCAAAGAACAATAGAGGACCATGCATTGAATCTGACTTTTTATTACATTGAGATCATCAGAAATTTCTAAAATTCAACTCATTCTATTAGAATTTCATAGCTCATAATAGATAGACATTTGAAGCAGCTCTGTTTAAAATTCATTCAGCTTTTCCTTAAATGAAGACGACAGAACTAAATAGAGAATAACTGTTATTCGACATATACATATCTAATTTAGAAATCTCATTCTCAGGGTTAAAAGATCAACAACAAAAGCAAGAAAAATAAAAGAGAAATTCATCTATACAAGTCATCATACTAATAATTTTCACCCAGTTCAGAAAATCTTACATCAGTAGTTTTCAAAATATGATTTCCAGTGCAGCAGCAGCAACACCTGGAAATATGTTCAAATTCAAATTCTTGGGCTCCATCCTAAGACCTTTGAGATCAGGAATCCTGCCTGTGGGCCTAACAATGTGTTTTAACGAAGCTTAGGATCTGCATCCCATTCAAACAGATGTTTATATCCAAATCACTGGAGATGGTGAATATGTTACATTACATGAAAAAAGTGATTTTGCATACGTAATCAAGGGTATGGACCTGTATTATCTGATTATCTGATTTAATTACAGGGCCCTGATTTAATCACATGGCTCTTAACTATGGAGAACTGGCCGCACTCAGAGAGGTGTATGTGAGAACGCAGAGAGATTTTAAGCAGAAGAGTGATTCTGAGATGCAAGGGCCACATACAAGGACTAAATAGAGCTCTGTAGTAGCTAGGGTGGACCTGCAGGTGACAGCCTATCAGGAAATGGGGCCCTCAGTCCTAAAACAAAACTGAATTCTTCCAACAATTTGATTGAATTTACCCAAGAGTTTTCAGGAAAGTCCTAATGACACCCTGAATCTTCTTTATGAAGCTGAAAGTAGAACTAGCCAAGCCATACTGTATTCAGACTTCTCATCCTCAGAAACTGTGAAATAAACAGTTTTTTATGTTTGTGTTAAACTTCTAGGTTTGTGATACTTATGAAGTAGCAATAGATTAGTTGTGAAGGAAATAAGTACAATATTTCAGTTTGAGAACCAGTGATGAACATAATCATTAACTATCATTATCATCTGTTCTGTGGATAGCATGTATTTGGAACCACATGGATGAAAAATATTTCCACAGTTTATATGCTTATTCAAACTGTGTCTGTGTAAAATAAGGATATATCATAGCACATGGAAATCATGGTTAGTCTTATGGTTTGACAATTCTGATGTCTATGAATTTTTAATTGAGATAACCTTGGGTTTAATTTAAGTTCCATCACTTCTTTTTAAATCAGTTCCATCACTTTTTAAATGAGTGACTTGGTTAAATTTATTTGAACTTTCAGAAACACCCTTTGTAAAATGAGGTAACAAGATCTACATAAGAGTACCACTTTGAGGATTAAAATAGATAATATATGCAGTACACTGTGCATTTAATAGGGCATCAATATTTAGTAAATCTTCCTATAAGAATCTCGAAGCTCAGAAAATGATAGCCCAAAATATGCTGCTTTGGACTTTAAACTGATAGCACCTAAGGAACAATTGATACAGGGAAGGGCTTTCTCTGAACCCTTATCTATCTAAAACAGATCCAAAGAATACATATTGCCCTAGTCCTCATACTGAAATTTCATTAACAGGAAGACTGAAAGCTAAACACCACACTTAGAGCTCTGAGGATCTTATTCCCAGGCTATTTCTGTTTTCCAATGCATTCTTTCCCTTAAAAATGATTTACTACTCCACAAAAATTGCCATAGCCTTCCCACCATTTCCCTCTCTCCTAGAAGAGAGTATCAAATCCTAAACTATATGGCACCTCTTAGAGTTCTTATATTTTGTAGGGCTTATGCACTTAAAAAAATTGTTATGGCTTTTCTCCTCTTAGTCTGACTTTTGTCAGTTTATTCCAGCAGACTCAATTATTGAACATTCAGAGAGAAGTTTGAACTTCCCTACAAGAGCAACAGAAACTTTAAATTCATGAGACATAGGCAACTAATGAAGATCATTGCCGTATATCTATTTTCTCAGAAGCAGAGTTTGAGATGGGTTCTTGAACATGTGATCTCATTTATTTTAGGGTAAGGAAGATGAAGGAAGCATATTAGGATAGGGGAAATAAAGTTGGGTAAAAACGTGGACACATGTGGGACTAGCTTCACACTGTGCCCGTGGGGAAAGCTTCAGAGCACAAGATGTATTGAAGTTAGGACCAAATTTGCTCCCCTGGTTCAGTCAGTCACTGGGCTGGGGCTAGGGAGAGAAAAATGATAAAGAATGGACAGCTGTAAGCTAATAGCAAGTAACACTAAAAGCACCAGGTATTTCAAACATAAAATGTGATCTAAGTTGGGCATCAAAAACATTTCCAATAATTACTTATATTTCAAAATATGTCTGGCTTGTTTTTAGTTGAGTGCCAAAGTCAGCAGGTTTTACTGAACATTCTTTGTCCTATAGAATGTCTGGCATTAGAATAGTGTTAACTCCATCTTGGTAGTTCTGCCATTAACTCTTTGCTCCTAAGCAGACTACCTCAGATTTAATAATACCTCATCCATCTAGACATCTAGACTGGTATGGACCAGCAATTTCTGCCAGAATAGTTATCCACTTAGTGGAATGATATGGTTGGAAGTGTTCTATGACAATTTCGTTGCAGTCTTTAGAAGACAATCATTAAATGCATTGATTCATTAACTTAGGAAAAGCTTTGATAGATATTTTTTTCCCACGTGGAAAATTTGATAGTTAGTTTCAACATTCTACCTCAACCCACAATTACTGTGCAGTATCATTCTGCTTGGTTCTGCCTAGATATGTGTAGTTTTATTAGTTTCTTACAGTTAGACCTCTAGTAGACACATAATATTAAATATAAGAATACTATATAAAAGTATGCAGCAGAATATTTTTCCTCAGTGCTTCTCTAACTCTCATCTGTTATCTATTTACCCATGTTGTAGAAATTACTAATTTCCCAGGCTCTTCAGAACTATGAAATCCTTTTAAGCTCTATTTCTGTTTGTATCACTATGAGTTTTAGAATCCCTTTCTTTACATTAACGCAAATGGATCTTAAGTTATATTCTTTCTGCATTCTAAGAAGAGATTGAATAATTCAAATTAATGTGCTAATTTCTGAAAAGTATCAAAGAGACAGCATCTATGTAAGCTGTTACTATGACAAATATCTGAGAAAAACAACTTATAAAAAGAAAAGGTTTACTGTGGTTCATTGTCTCAGGGACTTCAGTCCACAACCAATTGGCTTTGTTGTTTCTGGGCCTGTGGTGAAGGAGTATATCATGACTAGAAATGTATTATGGAGAAAAACTTCACCTCATGGTTGAGATGCAAAGAGATGAAGACCAAAATGCCAAGGTCCCATTATCCCCTTCAAGGGCACACCCACAATGACCTATAATCTCCCACTAGGCTTCACCTCTTAAAGTTCCTGTCACCTCTCAATAGCTACACAGGTTGAGGACCAAGACCTCAATACAATGACCTTTGGAGGACATTTCAAACTATTGCAGCATGTTAATTCTGTCATTTGCTGTTACCTAAAAGCAATGCAAATATGACAACTGCAGGTAATTTAAAGACCTCTGAGTCAAATATAGCCAGACTGACTAATCATCAAATCAAATCAAAACACAAAATAATTCATTCAATAAATACATATTCTAGGTATTATCCTGGTTTATTTAAAGAGCCTGGGGAAGGATGGGGGGCAAATAATTTGATAGTCCATATGGAGGGAAGAAAAAGTCACATGGCTTTTAATCAGACAATGGTGGTATTAAATATTTTTAAAAATGCAAAATAATATTCCAGTATATACAAAAATTTTTGTCAGCTTCACTAAGCAGAATTACACAGTTACCTTTAAAAGGAGTTTTCATAAAGGAACAAGGAAATAAATTCTTATGCCACTTTTCGCTCAAAATACAGTCATGGTAATTGCCAGAATTATAATTTCTGATTATATGCATGTTCTTTGAGATGTGACTCCCAAGTGCTATGATGTCACGAATGGAAACATCACCTGAAATTTGTTTCACAATCAGTGCTGAGTTGGATGCATACAGAATCATGTCAGAGCCAGTAAAGGCACATCTTTCAGCTATTGAGCAGAAATTCATTATGTAATGGGTGAAACCTGAAAGGGGCTAAGTCCTATGTCTTCTAGGGTCACTAAAAATGAGCTGACATCAAATACTTCTGATCAATTTTAAATGAAATTATGAAAAATTGATAATGGAACATTTGTAATAATTACTAAATAACAACCAATATGTGATAATGATTTTTTTAAAAAAAGAATGATACTGTCATAGATAAAGTCTGTACTTTATAACTCTCTCAGTGTAATATTCCACTGGCAAATTGTAATGTTTCTCAACAACACAAGCAAGAGTCAGTCAGTAGCACTGCTTTAACAGAAATAATGCAGAAGAAAACAATTACATGAGGACATAAAAATTCAATGGAATTATTTCATGAAAAAATCTGAATCACATATGTGTAGATATAATTGCTCTTATGAAATTGGATGTATACAGATCCCCTTTATCATAATCATGTTCTCAATATTATTGATCATAAATGATAAAGTAGAGTTTGGCAATTTCATTACTGTATGTAATCAGTTGTCCACTATTTGGGTAATGCCAAAATACTAAGGAGGTCATTATCCCATTATTTTAACACTACTAATTTCCTCTTTAAGTACAGTGAAAGGAAAATTTTGTCCTCTTTTATTGTAATGTTTAGAGACATGAAATGTTATTAAATTTTGCACTTCTGATGCAAGGTATTAAGCATTTTTATATAAAAAATTATAAGCAACATTAATTTGATTAAAGAAAATTATAAATAGAAAAAACAAATCAAGAATACTAATACTTCAAAACTATTTTGAAAAATTCTTAGACAATTGATATACTTGATTGTCTACAAATTTGAAAAGAAGGTGCATTTCATGGGCCTCAACAGAGGCAAAAGAGTTTTCCAAAACCATAACTCAGGCTAAGATAAAAGTAATGAAATTTTCTAAATTTCTCAGGATTTAAATAACAAAGATGAAAATCTGTTTTAGATTTTGTGTTTCTGAAACTCAGGTTTTGAAAAATCCCTTAAAACAGTTGAAGTTAAGAAGAAAGTTCACACATACTTATATAGAAAAAAAATTAATGAAATGAAATGATTTGTTCCATCTTTACACTTGACAAACTCCCCCCAAGTCAGATAAGATAGACCAGTTGCTTATGTTGTGGCTCACAAAGAGTAGCAGGGACCTTACACACGTCTGACTCAGGTCTCTTTTAGGAACATTTATATGCCAAGTTGCAGAGGTCTTCTCTGTTTTGACACAGTAGAGTTGAAAAAGGGTAGAAGTGCTTTTGCTTTCATTGTACCTCAGTGTATTCCATTGTTTGCCACAAAACCCAATATAAGCTTTTGCCAGTTGGACATTCCCTCCATTTTAAAGATTTGCTGACTTACATTACCTGATTTAAAAACAAACAAACAAAAAACTCTTTGCATCAGGCAATGTTTATCAAAAGCTTTAAAAAAGCTATTTTAACTCAAAAAGAAGATTTAAAATGAGATCAAGGTAATGCTGTTTTCACAAACTCTTCCATTACCTTTTGAAATTTGGATGAACCCTAAACTGGAAGGGTCATGCTCTGGTTTTACTTTCAGAAATTCAAGAAATTGTGACAGTATTTGACTACCTATAGAGTCTATTTATCCCCATTTTGGTTGATATTTGACCCTTCCTTCTGATGGGGACATTGTGTCTCACCTTAGGAGCATGATTTTGAATGAGTTTCAGTGACAAATGGACTTGTTGTCTCACTTGGAGGAAGTAAGTGTTCTCTGTGTGAGATATTGATGTTTTGTGAAAGGAGGAAACAATTTTTGTGAAACTAATGGTGAGAGCAACCCAAAAACCTATTTCCTGTTCTTGGATACAAAACTAAATGACATTTTCTATATTTTGTTTCATCTAAGCATACAATGAAAAATGAAATGCCATAAGAATGAAAATTCATTAACCAATTATATTAACATTCTTGGAACATTTGTCATAGCACTGATAAAAAATGATAAAATGCTAGCAAAGTATTTTAATATTAATAATTAAAGAAAGCACATTATAAATGTTACCCAACGTAATCACTTTAATCTGTACAGAATAATTTATTCATGTACTCACTTTTTTTGGGAGGAGATACTGGGGATTGAACTCAGGGGCACTTGACCACTGAACCACATCCCCAGCCCAATTTTGTATTTTATTTAGAGACAGCTCTCACTGAGCTTCTGAGCACCTTGCATTTGCTGAGGCTGACTTTGAACTTGCAATCCTCTTCCCTCACCTGCCTGAGCTGCTGG
>JAJEJO010004682.1:200355-230225 GCA_020662805.1 Glaucomys volans
TTTTTTTTTTTTTCTCTGTATAGGCTATTCAATCCAGGATACTGTACCTATATGCTCAGACCTTTTTATTTTTTATTTTGAGACAGGCTTTTGCTAATTTTTCCAGATGATCTTGACCTTGCATGAGCCTCCCAAGTAGCTGGTATTACAAGCTTGCAATACTGAATTTGGCCCTTTCGTCAGTCTCTTGTACATTTTAGAAATGCCTACTCACATCATTTATAATTGTTGAATTACATTCTGTTAAATATTTTCATTATTTTAAGTAGACTATGCAACATTGACTATGAATCCTTTCATGATAGATGGAAACTGTAGACTCCTCATTTCTCAAGTATGTCAGTGATTTGCTAATTTGAATGTACTATCTGGGTGTTAAGTGTAGGCAGCTCGGGTGTGGCTGGAGGAGAGGGGTCACTGGGAGCATGACCTGCAAGGGTTCATCTTCCCTGTGCTCTCTCTGCTTTCTGACCTCAATAAGCAGAGTAGTGCTCCTTCTCCACCCCCTTCTGCCATGATGTTCTGCCTTACTTTGGGCCCAGAGCAATGGAGTCAGTCAATCATAGAACCTCTGAAATTGTGAGCCCCAACAAACTTTTCCCCCTCTAAGTTGTTTGTGTCAGGTATTTTGGTGACAGTGATGAAAACCTAACCAACACAATATAGTACTATTAAGGCTTCAGAAAACATCACAAAGAAAATCAAAATAACATTCTTGAAGTTGCTTCACTTTAGTGCTCATCATCTAGTTACAGATTTTAAAGACTATAGATTTTCTGCTGTGGTTATCAGTGCTTTGTCTTCTATAAAAGAAAATGAGCAGTGGCTCTTGAAGTATCAGATTAGATAGAAGCAATCACAGGGGAGGCGCACTCACTTGCCAGTGAGTGTTAACTAGCTTCACTTCTCTCCTGCTATCAAGGAAAATGTCCTCGCAGTAGAGGTACACATGATTTGGGCATTTTTTAGAAAGAAATCATATCTAGAAATATAATGCCTTCACATTTTCAATATGTAATTTGATGTTCTGCACATATTCTAGTATCTTACTGTATTCATGAGACTCCAGGAGGGGTCAAAACCAATATCCAGTCTGATAGTTTCAAATACCTTTCACTATGTTCCCTTCATGGATATCTGTACGTTACTGCTGCAATGCACATTCAGCAAACAGTGTGTTTTGCCAGAAACTATTATATGTTTCTCCCTCTGTTTAGGCTTTAAAATGGAAATGAGAGGATTCTTACTCATTAAAGATGTCATTTATCTTCCATACCCTCCTCTCTTATCATGTGAATCACTTCAGCTGCTATCACAATCTATAGTTCACCAACATCCTGGCCAAGGAATTAAACCAGCGCCAGCTAAGCAGGTCATGTAGCTGGAGTCCTGCTACATCCACTTAACATCATGGAAATTTCAAGGTAACTCTGTTTTTACATGGTGATTCATTTTGGTTGTGAAGCTAGATAATTTGTTCTTGGGCTTAACAAACCAAAGAAAAATAACTCTGAGCAAAATAAGAACGATAGAAACAGGAACCAGATGCTCAAACTCTGAAGTTCACTCACCTCCCATTTCCTCTAAGGACACATTTTGCAAATGTAATCTTTCATATAAAAATAAAATGACATATTCTAGTAGCTAATTGTATCAGTACTTTCTTATTTTCTTTTTGGTCCTAAGAAGCAAATTGATTTGACAGTATGCAGAAATTTCCTATAGTATGTGCCTGGAAACCTCAAAAAGTGTCTGTGTTTCATTAGCCCCTGAAAACTTAGACATCTATCGAATATGTCCATATCTGTAACTTTCTAAAGGGAAACAAGTCAGCCTTGACCTAACATCTGTCTAAGACATTAGCTACTTTATAAATTATGCGTTATTCTAAAGAGCACATTGAATTATAGTCCTCAGAAGATGACACAATGGTCTTCTTTTTTTTTTTTTTTTTGGTACTGGGGATTGAACCCAGGGGCACTCCACCACTGAGCCACATCCCCAGCCCTATTTTTTATTTTATTTAGAGACAGGGTCTCACTGAGCTGCTGAGGGTCTCACTAAGTTGCTGAGGCTGGCAGGCTCCTGAGAGCCTAAAGGAATGAAACTTTATCAACAAAATGTCATCCGACTTAGGCTTCTGACCATCTTCATCTTATGGTGTTTACATAATGGGCAGGGTCCTAGAACAAAGACCAGGAGAAATCTTAACTCATTGTTTGCACTACTTTATAGTTTTTAAAATTATTATCGGTGCAGTGTGGGTTCTGCACTGGAATTCAGTATATCTTTAGATTCTGCTAAGTCATAAAGTGGAGTCTTGCCTGGTAAGCTTACACATAGCTGACCAAGTGAAGAAGAGAAATCCCTGATAGAAGGCAAATGTGGTTAAGTACCTAGACTTTGCCTTGGAAATGATTAAAATGATCAATCATATTTAAATGAAGTTCACAATAACATGCTATACTAATTATAGGATTATAAGATAAATAAAATTTTATTCTAAGTGAGATAAAGAATATGAACTTTGGGGTACATGAATAAAATTGTTATAAACATAATAAAATAAAATCACTAGACTTTTGAAATATACCACCTAGATTTAATCATTAACAAACATTAAACACAGAGATATGAGGTATGGTCTCAAATTTTAACATGTTCCAAATAGACATGTGTGACCTTGATAAGGTACTTAACCACTATAAATGTCATCTCCCTCATCCATGCTGCAGATAATGTTGTGTACCTCATAGGACCTTAGTGAGAATTAAATGAGATGATGAACCTGGAAACAAATATGCCTTAGAGATCCCTCGTGGATTCATACAAATCCTAATCTATATTTAAAATGATGTGATTGAGAGAAGGTATCTATTAAGAAAAAAGTACAGTACAATAAAGAAAAATGGTTCATCAATTCCACCATTCCCAATCAGTGCTCTGTTCATCCACATATCAAGTGATGCTGGTTAATTTACTGTATCCTTGAATTCAACCCTCATTCCCTCTTTTCTTAAAAAGTAAATTAAGTACAGAATAACTTTCTAATCATCATTATTTTCCTGACTAAGGAACTCTAGCATTTAACTCCAGGAGGCTAATATTTCATTTGTTGACATAGGAAGGTTTTCAAGACCATTATAGCATTTATAAGGCTGAGTTTCCTTTTGGTTGATATATTGACAGCAAAATGCATCCAATGGTTTTGTTGATATTTTTCTACACTCAAATTTTTCCTCTTCCAGTCTAATATGGATTTTGCTTTTGTTTATCCATCAGTATTTTTTTATGAGAAAAGAATGAATTCTTTACAACGAAGATGTTTGTGAATTACAGAACTGTTACTTAGAAACTGAAAAATCTCCCTATTTTTCTCTCACATTTAAGATGACAAATCTTGCTGAAAAATAGTGGGAAGATCAGAGAATAAATACAAATAGGTATGTTTTAAGAGCTTATATCTTTTTTTTTTTTTAGTATTTAAATTGGAACACATCTTACTCTGGAAGAATGACAGAAGACTCTGTTTACTATTGGGCAATAATATCTCCCCACTAAAACCTGATTTCACTAAACCTATGTTAGATTTCTCTTGCGAGTTTGTTATGGAGATACATTAGGAGGTTGAACACCATGTGATCAGTGTTATGTCACAGATATAACAAGGAAAATCTCTATCACAAGGCAGAAATAAACTGTCGTCGTCATCTACTTTATTTCAATTGAATGAACACTGGTTAGAGCCCAGATCTCAAAACTGCTGCAAACTTATTATCTGTAAATTGGTTCCCCTAACCTTCCTAAATGCTTCAGAGGCCAAGGAGATTTGTAAAGTCCAAAATGTGGGATTTCAGCTGACTTCACAGCCACAGTTAGAGAGATCTCAGTTTAGCTGATCTTATCAACTATTCCATACCCATTTTAACTTATGATTAATTTATCCATTCATTTAAAAAATATGCATTGGTATTATGTTCAAAGTACTGTTCTAGATGCTGTAATTATAACAGCTAGGAAACAAGTGTTTATCTTTTATCAAAGTTTCATTTCAGTGGCAATAACAGTTGCTTAATGTGTATTGTTGGCCAGATACTATCAGCATATTGATTTATTTACTTTTTCCTATGAAAAAAGAATTAATTTTATCTTAATTATATAAGTGAGTCTAGTGGAACACAAAGAGATTAAATAATTTGCCCAACTTTCCGTAGCTCATAAGGAATTGATTGAGGATCTGAATTTACATACTCTAGTTCTAGAGCTAGTTGCTATGGACGTAATAATATCTTGTTCTGCTGCTAGTATCTGTTAAAGTTGAAGTTCAAACTAGATGATCAAAAGATGACAACCTGCCATTCTGGATTTTCAAGGGAGTATATGATTCTTCCCTAAAGGCATAGTGTGACCAAAGGCAAGCAGGCATTCTGTCCTGTCTCTTATTGTTCACTTCTAATGGCACCAGTACCACCAGGGCTATTGGGTCTCAATTGATTTGGAAATCCATCCCTGTGGTTCTTTTCTTCCTACATGATCCAGAGAAGCTTTCCTTTCCAGATTTTTAAAAAGAAGACACTTTAAAAAGTAGAATACCCAAACTTCAGTTAATGTCAATTTTCTGGTTATTCAGAGGAGGTTCTAAACTACACAACATAAAATATATACCTTCTTCCTTTATTAAAAGTAAACTATCTTTAGTGCCTCAAAGATTTTTTTTTTTTTTAAATTTTGGTTCATTGTACACAAATGGAGTACAATTATCATTTTTTTGGTTGTGCACAAAGTAGAATCATACAATTTGCATATTCATACATATACATAGGGTAATAATGTTTGTCTCATTCTATTGTCTTTCCTTCTCTACTCCCTCCCCACTCCTCATTTTCCTCTATACAATCCATTCTTTCTCCATTCTTCCTTTACCTCCTCCCCCCGCCCCGTTATGTGTCATCAACCACTTATCAGAGAAATGATTTGGCCTTTGGTTTTTTGGGATTGGCTTATTTCATTTAACATGATATTCTCCAACTCCATCCATTTACCTGCAAATGTCATAATTTTATTATTCTTTATGGCAGAATAATATTCCATTGTGTATATATACCACAGTTTCTTTATCCATTTATCTACTGAAGGGCATCTAGGTTGGTTCCACAATCTAGCTATAGTTAATTGGGCTGCTATAAACATTGATGTGGCTACATCACTGTAGTATGCTGACTTTAAGTCCTTTGAGTATAGACCAAGGAGTGGGGATAGCTGGGTCAAATGGTGGTTCTCTTCCAAATTTTCAAAGGAATCTCCATGCTGCTTTCCAGAGTGGCTGAACCAATTTGCAACCCAACCAGCAATGTATGAGTATACCTTTTCCCCCACATCCTCACCAGCACCTATTGTTGCTTGTATTCTTGATATTCCTTTGCTGAGAAAAAACTTTTTAGTTGAATCTATCCCAATTATTGATTCCTGATTTTATTTCTTGTGCTTCGGGAGTCAAGTTAAGGAAGTCTCGTCCTAAGCAGATATGATGAAGATTTGGACCTACTTTTTCTTATATTAGGTGCAGGGTCTCTGGTCTAATTCCTAGGTCCTTGATTCATTTTGAGTTGAGTTTTGTGCAGGGTGAGAGGTAGGGGTTTAGTTTCATTTTGCTGCATATGGATTTTCAGTTTCCCAGCACCACTTGTTGAAGAGGCTATCTTTTCTCCATTTTATGTTTTAAGCTCCTTTGTCAAGTATGAGATAACTGCATTTATGTGGGTTTGTCTTTGTGTCCTCTATTCTGTACCATTGGTCTACTGGCACCTATTTTGGTGCCAATAACATGCTGTTTTTGTTACTATTGCTCTGTAGTATAGTTGAAGTTCTGGTATTGTGATACCCCCTGCTTCGTTCTTCCTGCTAAGGATTGCTTTAGCTATTCTGAGTCTCTTATTCTTCCAAATGGATTTCATAATTTCTTTCTCTATTTCTATGAGGAATGTCATTGGGATTTTAATAGGAACTGCATGAATTTGTATAGTGGTTTTGGTAGTATTGCCATTTTGACAATATTAATTCTTCCTATCCAAGAACATGGAAGATCTTTCCATCTTCTAAGGTTTTCTTTAATTTCTTTCCTTAGTATTCTGTAGTTCTCATTGTAGAGGTTTTCACCTCTTTTGTTGAATTGACTCCCAGGTATTTTTTTTTTTTTTTTGAGGCTATTGTGAATGGCGTTGTTTTCCTAATTTCCCTTTGAGAGGATTTATCACTTATGAATAAGAATGCATTAGATTCATGAGTGTTGATTTTATATCCTGCTACATAGATAGCCTTTACAATGTTGAGGTATGTTCCTACTATTCCTATTTTTTCTGGTGTTTTGAGCATGAAGGGGTGCTGTTTTTATCAAATGCTTTTTCTACATCTATTGAAATAATCATGTGGTTCTTAACTTTAAGTTTGTTGATGTGAATAACATTTATTGATTTCCGGAATCTATCTTGCATCTCTGGGATAAAACCCACTTGATCATGGTGCACTATTTTTAATATGTTTTTGTATGCGATTTGCTAAAATTTTGTTAAGAATTTTTGCATCTATGTTCACTAGGGATATTGGTTTGAAATTTTCTTTCCTCAATGTGTCTTTGTCTGGTTTTGATATCATGGTGATATTAACTTCATAGAATGAGTTTGGAAGGGTTCTCTCCTCTTGTATTTCATGGAATACTTTGAGGAGTATTGCAATGAGTTCTTCTTTGAAGGTCTCACAAACTCAGCTGAGAATCCATCTGGCCTTGGACTTTTCTTGGTAGGTAGGCTATTGATGACTTCGTATAATTCATTGCTTGAAATTGGTATATTTAAATTGTGTATGTCCTCCAGATTCAGTTTGGGTTGATCATATGTCTCTAGAAACCTGTCGATACCTTTGAGATTTTCTATTTTTTTGGAGTATAGATTTCCAAAATAGTTTCTAATTTTGTTTTGTATTTCAGTAGTGTCTATCATGATAGTTCCTTTTTCATCTCGAATTTTAGTAATTTGAGTTTTTTCCCTTCTCTGTTAGTGTGGCTAAGGGTTTATCAATTTTGTTTATTTTTTCAAAGAACCAACTTTTTGTTTTGTCAATTTTTTGAATAGTTTCTTCTGTTTCAATTTCATTGATTTCAGCTCTGATCTTAATTATTTCCTGTTTTCTACTACTTTTGGTGCTAATCTGTTCTTCTTTTTCTAGGACTTTAAGCTGTAATGTGAGGTTGTTTATTTGTTCACTTTTCATTCTTTTATTGAATGGGCTCCATGCAATGAATCCCAATGGATTAATTCACTGGTTAGGTTAAGGATCTCATAATCTAATTATTTTACTTGTGAAAATTCTTGCATTGTCCCACACAGGAGCTTTTGAGAGGTACATATCTAAACCATCAGACTGGGAATGCATTGTCTCAGTCACTGAGGACCCTTGAAATCTTTATGGACACAGCCTCCACTGATAGAGCTGTATGGAGATTATGATGCTTCACACCCCTCAGAGCCAGAACCATCACATGATGGTATCACATGATACCATCCTTGTACCCTTGTACAAGCCAGCACCCTTGTACCCATAGGGAAAAGTCTTTCCCTAATAAAACTAGCCCATAAAGTCTGGAAGAGATGACTGCATCCTCAAATGTGTTGGCATGAATGCAAGTCAACCAGAAATATGAAAAACTAGGGAAACATGTTTCCACCAAATAAAAACAATAATAATTTTCTGGTAACTATCCCAAAGAAATGGATATACTAATTAACTAAACATTAGAAATAATTGTTTTAAAGAAGCTCAGCAAGCTATATAAGAACACACTGATAGACAAGTTAACAACAACAACCAAAATTAAGGTTGATGATATCAACAAAAAATCAGGTTAATGGTAATGACAAAGATAAAATTCTACATAAAAATACAAATAATAAAAAGAAATCAAATAGAGAAATAGAATATGGAGGTGAAGAACATTGTCATCATCAATACTAGATTTGAGCAAGCAGAAGGAAAAAAATTCTACAAACCTGAAGACAAATATAGAGTGGAAAAAAAAAAGAAAAATATTAGAAAGTAAATTCTACAGTGTTTCTGAAACACCATAAAGAGAACTATCTTTTCATTTCAGAATTTATGGAAGAACAGAGAAAGGGTAAATCTTATTTAAAGAAATGATGGTGACAATTTCCCAAATCTGGGTAAAGATATGAACCTCCAGATACATTAAATTTCATAGTGTTCAGTGAGGTTTACCTCTAAGATTTCATTAAGATATATTATAATCAAACTGTCAAAAGTCAAAGATAATGAAGTAATCTCGAAAGAGGCAAGAGAAAAGGATTTTTTACATACAAGAGCACATCTATTAGACTATGAGAAGTTTTCTTAGCAGAAACTTTGCAGGTCAGAAGAAAGTGTAATGGGAAAAAAACCTGCCAACTACAAATTCTATGTCTGGAAAAAAAAAAATTCTTCAGAATTGAAGGGAAATAAAGACTTTGCCAAACAAAAGCCAAGGTACTTCATCAATCTTGTCTGCTTTACAAGATATGCTAAAGAGGTTCTTTAAGCTGAAATGAAAGAAAGCTAATTAGTAACATGAAAACATATAAAATATAAAGCTCACTGGTGAAAGTAATTAGAAAGTTCAATTTAGAATGCTCTAATACTGTAGTGATGATTGCAAATCACTTATATCATTAGTATGTGGGTTAAAAGACTATTCTAGTAAAAATAATAACTACGATAATTTGAGACATATACAATAGAAAAAAATGTAAATTGTCACACTAAAAACACAAAATAAGAAAAAGCATTTTAGTTTGAATCTATCCCAATTATTGATTCCTGCTTTTGTTTCTTATACTTTGGGAGCCATATTAAGGAAGTCTGGTCCTAAAACTATATGATGAAGATTTGGACCTTCTTTTCCTTCTAGTAGGTGCAGGGTCCCTGGTCTAATTCCTGGGTCCTTGATCCATTTTGAGTTGAGTTTTGTGCAGGGTGAGAGATATGGGTTTAGTTTCATTTTGCTGCATATGGATTTCCAGTTTTCCCAGCACCATTTGCTGAAGAGGCTATCTTTTCTCCATTGTATGTTTTTGACTCCTTTGTGTAGTATGAGAAAACTGTATTTTTTTGGGTTTGTCTTTGTGCCCTCTGTTCTGTACCATTGATCTACCTGTCTATTTTGGTGCCAATACCATGCTGTTTTTGTTACTATTGCTCTGTAGTATAGTTGAAGTTCTGGTATTGTGATACTCCCTGCTTTGCTCTTCCTGTTAAGGATTGCTTTAGCTATTCTGGGTCTCTTATTCCTCCAAATGTATTTCACGATTGCTTGTCTATTTCTATGAGGTCTGTCATTGGGATTTTAATTGGAATTGCATTGAATTTGTATAGCACTTTTGGTAGTATGGCCATTTTGACAATATTAATTTTTCCTATCCAAGAACATGGAAGATCTTTCCATCTTCTAGGGTTTTATTTATTTATTTTTTTGTGTTCTGCAGTTTTTCATTATAGAGGACTTTTCATTATAGAGGTTAGATTGATTCCTAACTATTTTATTTTTTTGAGGCTATTGTGAATGGGGTAATTTTCCTAATTGGGATAGATTCAAACTAAAATGCTTTTTCTCAGCAAAGGAAACAATCAGTAATGTGAAGAGTGGAAGGAACCTACAGAGTGGAAGAAAATCTTTGCCACATACACTTCAGATAGAGCCCTAATCTCCAGAATCTATAAGAACTCAAAACACTTTACACCACAAATGCATATAATGCAATCAATAAGTGGGCTAAGGAAATGAACAGACACTTCACAGAAGAGGATCTACAAGCAAACAACAGATACATGAAAAAAATGTTCAACATCTATAGTAATAAGATAAATGCACATCAAACTACCCTAAGATTTCATCTCACCCCAATTAGAATGTCTACTATCAAGAATACAAGTAACAATAAGTATTGGCAAGGATGTGGGGAAAAAGGTACATTCATACATTGCTGGTGGGGTTGTAAATTGATGCAGTCACTCTGGAAAGCAATGTGGAGATTTCTTAGAAAACTCAGAATGGAACTACCATTTGACCCAGCTATCCCACTCCTTGACCTATACCCAAAGGACTTAAAATCAGCATACTACAGTGATGCAGCCATATCAAATTTTATAGCAGTTCAATTCACAATAGCTAGCTTGTGGAACCAACCTAGATGCCCTTCAACAGATGGATAAAGAAACTGTGGAATATATACACAATGGAATATTATTAAGCCATAAAGAAGAATAAACTTATGGCATTTGCAGGTAAATGGATGGAGTTGGAGAATATCATGCTAAGTTAGATAAGCCAATCCCAAAAAACCAAAGGCCAAATGATTTGTCTGATAAGTGGATGATACATAACGGGTGGTGAGAGGGAGGCAAGAATGTAGGAAGGATGGCTTATATAGAGGAATATGAGGGGGTGGGGGAAGAAAAAAAACAGAATGAGACAAACATCATTACCCTGTGTACATATATGATTACGCCAATGGTGTGACTCTACTTTGTGTACGACCAGAGAAATAATAGTTGTACCCCATTTGTGTACAATAAATCAATATTAAAAAATACACACAAAATGGGAAGCAGGTAAAATTGCAGAAGAAATTTCTGTGCAATTAAAGTTAAGCTGTTATCAGCTCAGAAATGGTTGTTATAATTAGCAGACATTATAGGCAAGCCTTGTGGCAACCACAAAGTAAAAACAGAGTTGATACACAAAACACAAGAGAAAGGAATCAAAGCATACCACTTCAAAAAAGTTTTTAAATCACAAAGGCAGATATCAAGTGAGAGAAGAATATAATAAAGAATTTACAAAAGAGAGATTAAACAAATAACAAAATATTAATAGTAAGTCTTTATGTATAATTAATTACCTTGTATGCAAATGAACTACATTCTTAAACCAAAAGCCATAATGGCTTAATGAATCAACTATATATAGTCCCTGTCAAGATTCACTCCTGCACATGTAGTCAACCTATCTGTGTAAAAAATATCAATAATACATAATAAAAAAAGAAACATCTCCCCAATAAGTGGTGTTGAGATAATTTAATATCCATGTGCAAAATGATAAAATTTGATCCTCAGCAGACACACAAAACACTCAAAATGGGTTAAATATTTAATTCCAAATAATGAAAGAACAAAACTAGAACACAACAGGAAAGAAGTGCCACAAAATTGGTCTTGGCAAAGATTTTATGGCTATGACATTAAAAGCTCAGGCAAGAAAAAGCAAAAGCAAATGGGCACTGCAACAAATTAAAAGTTCTTGGCACAACAAAGGAAATGAATAGGAGAAAACAAATAATATGTCCAATAAGGTGTTAACACCCAAAACATGAAAGAAACATGTAACTCAGTAGCAACACAAACAACAAAACACAATAAAACTGATTGAAAAACAAAACAAAACAAGAATCTGAATAGACTTTTTTCCAAGAAAGACCTATAAATGGCCAGACAGGTACATGAAAATATGCTTGACAAACATAACTGTTATCAAGGATTTGAAATGTGAATCAAAACCATTAGAAAATATTACTCCATGTGTGTTAGGATGGCTATTTTCAAGAAGCCAAGCTGTAATGAATGTCGGCAAGGAAGTGGAGAAGAGCAAACCTTCATAGATTGCGAAAGATAATGTAAATTGGCATAGCCATTATTGGAAACAGTATGGAGGTTCTTCAAAAAATTAAAAATATAACTGCCATACGATCCAGCAATTCCATGCTGGGTATACATCCGAAGGGAGCAAAATCCTCTAGAACACCCACATATTCCCGGAAGCATTCTTCCTAATTGCTTAGATATGGGAAAATCCTACATATTTGTTGATGGATGAATGGATAAAGATTGCATATCATTTAGAAGAAATAAAAGAAGAAAATCCTGCCATTTTCAACAACATGAATTTGCCTTGAAGACATATTTGTAGGTAAAAAGTCCAGACACAGAAAGCAAATACTGCATGATCTCACTTACATGTAGAATCTAAAAAAGTCAACTCATTGGGAGAGATAATAGAAGGGTGATTTTCATGTGTGTGGTGGCAGAAGAAATGGAGAGATGTTGGTCAAAGTGTTCAGGGTTTTCAGATAAAAGATGAATAAGTCTTGGAAACCTGATGTGCAAAATGGTGACCACAGTTAATAATCTATTGTATAATTGGGATTTGCTGGATGGTAGATGAATATGTTAATTAGTGAGATATTGGAAATCATTTCACAATGCTTGTGTGATAAACATACACACAAAAATACACACAAACATCACATTGTACACTTTGAATATATGTAAGTTTTATTTGTCAATTCTATCTCAACAAAATTGAAAAACAGTATAATGGAACATCTTTATAAAGTGCTGTGCAATATTTAAAAATCAAAGAGTTGAAGTTGATTATATCAAAATAAAACTCATTTGGAAAGATATAGTTGACCTTGAAGAAGAAGTTCTAGAGAGATAGAAGAATAAGCATAAGTAATTCATGATCATCTTATATTGACAATAGTCTGGGAAACTTTTTTTCATCTCTGCTTTTGTAGCACTATACATACATCTCTCACAGAATCTAAGATATTTATGTAATCAAGTTATGACTGTTTTTATCAGTGTACTCTCAGATCTTGAAGGCAAGGATTATACCTTTATTCTTAGCCCAGAGCAAATGCCAGGCACGTAAGAAAGCATTTAACATTTGTGCTAAAGGCTAGATAAATAGTTGGGGTTGAAGAATACAGAGATTAGTAGGAGACACAGAAATCTAGTGGGTAGAAATCAGGCTGAATATGAAAGCATCCACAGACTTTGAAGTACATCACAGCCACAATTTGTGTCTTCTAGACCAAAGGTTCTCCAAGTGTTGTTTGTGGAACCCTGGGCCTCTTTCAGTTCTTTCAAGGACATCTTGTATGATCAGAACTTCTTTTATAATAATACTAAAACATTATTTTCTCTTTTTGCTTTCATTCCTTCGCAAATATTCAATGGAGTTGTATTCAGAAACTACATGACATGCAAGAACATTGTTATTTTTATGGGAAATAGTGTATTTGTATATCATTTTTGAAAATGTCTAAATTTCTAATACAATAAGTGGAGAAAAATATAATCAACATTAATGAGATTTTCTTTATATCCTCAATGATTCTTAGGAGTATTAAAGTTTCCTGAGATCAAAAAATTTGAGAATTGTTGCTCTAGGTAAGCCATTACATTTTTGAAACAGGGTAGTAGAATTATTATATCAGTGCTATTCTTCTGTAAAGTCTTACCACTGTAAGAAAATAAAGTTTGATTGGTCCAAAAATCATCAGTTGGTGATACATAGTCATGTTTTGCTTGTTTTCAATAAGAATTTTATATGGTCACCTTAGGTGCATCTTTGAAATAGAATTCAAGCCTATAAACTCAAGAGAAGTAAACACTGAAATATTATCATGTTTCCTCTATTTTGCCATTAAGGGGGATACAATTTTCAATTCAGACCATGACTAGGTGAAAAATATAAATGTCTATAGTCATATGTGCCTACTATTTATACATACAGTACACATATAATTGTATCTCACACCACACGTTCAGTTATTGAGGAGGATACAGACTGGTGATATAGTCACCAGTTACAATCTGCTTCTCCCACTATGGAATTTATAAGTCTTACCATATGGTCTCAGTGAATTTTAAATATTTTTTAACAGTTTGATTATTCCAAAGTGCTTGATACCCTCTGCTACCCATTTGAAACTTTGGTTTTGTTCTGATGTATTTCTTATCTCAAAAACTTTACATTTCATTTACTTTGAATAGCAGATTCTAATTTTGAATGCTATGATATTTTGGCTGGAGTTTGGGAACTTTGTAACCTGATAACAATAGGGTGCTTGCATATGTAATACTCATTTTCTAAACTCATTTTCACCTCACTTGGATACTTTTAATTTTCCATTTTCTCTTAATGTATAAGTCAAAGATGCCATCCAAGTCAGTATCAAAAAGAAGACTCAGAAGAAACCCTGTCGTGCACACTTTTTAAATGGGTCTAGAGTTTGTTATTAAATTTCTACTTTCATTTGTAGTACCTCTCCAAAACAAAGGTAATGAATATGATAATCACTAAACTTCCATGACCATTATTGCTTACCAAGGTATTGATTTAAATCCATGTTTCTTTATTTTTCTGGCTCAATAGAGATAGCACTATTTACCAAATGCTCATTTTTATATTTGTTATAATTTGTTTTTTACTAATCTTCCTAAGGACTTTACCAAATTGACCCAACTATTTAAATATAATTTACTTAAAAAAATACTTTCCTACAAAGGATTAATTCATAATCACTATTCACAAAGTCATGAAGATTTTTGGCACTATTGATTTTTACGTAATCAAATGTTTATTACATATTCTTTGAATTCAGGAAGATTACAATGAATAGATAAAAACTTTGCCCCAATTATGACAAAATTCTCTCTCCTTGTTTCATTCACTGTTTTTTGCTAATATTGAGGTAAAAGATGAGGAAGCACTGAGTTAAAACTGATAAAATTTGGATTTGGCATCTGAGAGTCCTGGTTTATTCTGTGCTATAAATTGCCTGAGAGACAAGATAGAGACAGAGACAGAAGTAGAGAATGTAAGAGGTGAGGGAATAAGGAACTGTAGGTCAAAGATGTAACAAACATTGTCATTGATTTTGTACATGACTTTTACATATAACATATAAATGTTATATTTATAACATATAAATAACCTTATTAAGAGGTTTGGCAGGGGAGAGATCAATATATTCATTATTAAAATGAGAAACTAAGGAGAGACTTGACTTTCATCACCTAATAAACTGGTAGAAAAGCATAGACTTAAGCCACCTTTCTTTTGTATTCAGTATATTTTGCAAGAGATATTGGAGGATGAAAATATGGTTTCACTTTTCAGAACAACCTTTAAGGGATAAATATTGTTTGCCCAGTGCTGTGGAACTTTATAGAAATAAGATTTGTACTTCGGATGTTCCAAAGCAGAAGAATCTAAATCTGAATTTTTATTTATAGAACAGTTCCAGATTCACATCAAAATTGCGCAGAAACTATAAACATATATACACAAAGCCTACCCCTCTGTTAAGATTCTAGTATCCTACAGGTGCTTATGTTACAATCAGTGAACCAACAAAAGTCCATAGGGCTCTTTATTGGTAGGCTATATTCTATGGTTTTCAACAAATGTACAGTGACATGTACCAAATATAGTATTAGCAGATTGGTTTCACAGCACAAAAACCTGTTTTTTACCTATTCATTCCTCCCTCCCCCAAATTCCTTACAACCACTGATCTTTTTATTGAGTCCATAGTTTTAACTTTTCAAATGTATGTCGTTTCAATTACACAGTATGTAGTCTTTTCATAAATGTAAATTTTTACTTAGTAACAACACTTTAAAAGATTTCTTTCTGCCATTTGATGGCTTGATAGCTCTTTTTTTTCTTATACTCAGCAATATTCCATTGTATGGATATAACACATATCCATTCACCTTTAAGGGGCATTTCGGTTGTTTCTAAGCTTTGAAAATTATGAATAAAGTTATTTGAAACATCTAAGTATGGGATTTTTGTGATCACATGAGTTTTCAACTCTTTTGGGTAAATACAAAGGAGCACCATTGCTGGATCAATTGGTGTACCTATGTTCAGTGGTGTAAGAAACTGCCCAACTGCCTTTATGGTTGTACCATTTTGCATTCCTCCCAGCAAAAATTGAGGGTCTCTATTGTTCATATTGTCACTGCAATTTGGTGTTATTAGTAGTGATTTGGATTTTAGTCATTATAATAAATGTTGTAGTGGTATTTCTTCTTGTTTTTATTTTATTTTATTTTTTATTTACTTATTGATTCATTGAACACAAATGGAGTACAGCTATTGTTTCACTGGTTGTATACAAAGTAGAGTCACACCATCTGTGCGTTCATACATGTACACAGGGCAATGGTATCTGTCACAAATTCTGTTATTATTTTTACCCCCCAACCCACCCCCACCCCTCCCTTCCCTCTATGCTATCTATCCTTCCCCCATTCTTGCCACCATTCCCCCCCCCCCCATTATGCATCATCATTCATTTATCAGTGAGACCATTCGGCCTTTGGATTTTTGGGAATGGCTGATCTCACTTAGCATAACAGTTTCCAACATCATCCATTTACCTACAAATGCCATAATTTTATTCTTCTTTATGGCTGAGTAATATTCTATTGTGTATATTTACCACAATTTCTTTATCCATTCATCTACTGAAGGGCATCTAGGTTGATTTCATAATCTAGCTATTGTGAATTGAGCAGCTATGAATATTGATGTGGCTGCATCACTGTAGTAATCTGATTTTAAGTCCTTTGGGTATAGGCCAAGGAGTGGGATAGCGGGGTCAAATGGTGGATCCATTCCAAGTTTTCTAAGGAATCTCCACACTGCTTACCAGAGTGGCTGCACCAACTTGCACTCCCACCAGCAATGTATGAGTGTACCCTTTTCCCCACATCCTCACCAACACCTGTTGTTGCCTGTGTTCTTAATAAAAGACATTCTAATTGGGGTAAGATGAAATCTTAAGGTGGTTTTGATTTGCATTTCTCTTATAACAAGGGATGTTGAACATTTTTTCATAAATCTGTTGATTGCTTGTAGATCTTCCTCTGTAAAGTGTCTGTTCATTTCCTTGGCCCATTTATTGATTGGGTTATTAGTGTTCTTGGTGTAAAGATTTTTGAGTACTTGGTAGATTTTGGAGATAAGTGCTCTATCTGAAGTGTGTGTGGCAAAGATTATCTTCCACTCTGAAGGCTCTCTATTCACATTGCTGATTGTTTCCTTTGCTGAGAAAAAGCTTTTTAGTTTGACTCTATCCCAATCATTGATTCGTGCTTTTATTTCTTGTGCTTTGGGAGTCATGTTAAGGAAATCTGGTCCTAGGCCAACATGATGAAGATTTGGACCTATTTTCTCTTCTATTAGGTGCAGAGTCTCTGGTCTGATTTCTAGGTCCTTGATCCACTTTGAGTTGAGTTTTGTACAGGGTGAGAGATATGGGTTTAGTTTCATTTTGTTGCATATGGATTTCCAGTTTTCCCAGCACCATTTGTTGAAGAGGCTGTCTTTTCTCCATTGCATGTTTTTGCCTCCTTTGTCAAGTATGAGATACCTGTATTTATTTGGGTTTGTCTCTGTGTCCTCTATTCTGTACCATTGATCTACCTGTCTATTTTGGTACCAATACCATGCTGTTTTTGTTACTATTGCTCTGTAGTATAGTTGAAGGTCTGGTATTGTGAAACCCCCTGCTTCGCTCTTCTTGCTAAGGATTGCTTTAGCAATTCTAGGTCTCTTATTCCTCCAAATGAATTTCATGATTGCTTGCTCTATTTCTATGAGGACCATCATTGGGATTTTAATTGGAATTGCATTGAATTTGTATAGCATTTTTGGAAGTATGGCCATTTTGACAATATTAATTCTGCCTATCCAAGAACATGGGAGATCTTTCCATCTTCTCAGATGCTCTTTAACTTCTTTCTTTAGTGTTCTGTAGTTCTCAATGTAGAGGTCTTTCACGTCTTTTGTTAGATTGATTCCCAAGTATTTTATTTTTTTTTGAGGTTAGTGTGAATGGGGTAGTTTTCCTAATTTCTCTCTCAGAGGATGCATCACTTACGAATAAAAATGCATTAGATTTATGAGCATTAATTTTATATCCTGCTACTTTACTGAATTCATTAATGAGTTCCAGAACTTTTCTGGTGGAATTCTTAGGATCTTCTAAATAGAGAATCATGTCATCAGCAAATAGGGATAGATTGATCTCTTCTTTTCCTATTCGTATTCCTCTAATTACTTTGGTCTGTCTAATTGCTCTGGCTAGAGTTTCAAGAACGATGTTGAATAGTAGTGGTGAAAGAGGGCATCCCTGTCTTGTTCCAGTTCTCAAAGGGAATGCTTTCAATTTTTCTCCATTTAGAATGATATTAGCTGTAGGCTTGGCATAAATAGCCTTTACAATGTTAAGGAATGTCCCCACTATCCCTATTTTTTCTAGTGTTTTGAGCATGAAGGGGTGCTGTATTTTATCAAATGCTTTCTCTGCATCTATTGAAATAATCATGTGGTTCTTGACCTTAAGTCTGTTGATGTGGTGAATTACATTGATTGATTTCCGGATGTTGAACCAACCTTGCATCCCCGGGATGAAACCCACTTGATCATGGTGCACTATCTTTTTAATATGCTTTTGTATGCGGTGCGCTAAAATTTTGTTAAGAATTTTTGCATCTCTGTTCATTAGAGATATGGGTCTGAAATTTTCTTTCTTTGATGTGTCCTTCTCTGGTTTTGGTATCAGGGTGATATTAGCTTCATAGAATGAGTTTGGAAGTGATCCCTCCTCCTCTATTTCGTGAAATACTTTGAGGAGTATTGGAATGAGCTCTTCTTTGAAGGTCTTGTAGAACTCGGCTGTGAATCCGTCTGGTCCCGGACTTTTCTTTGTTGGTAGGCTTTTGATGACTTCCTCTATTTCATTGCTTGAGATTGATGTATTTAAGTTGTGTATGTCCTCCAGATTCAGTTTGGGTGGCTCATATGCCTCTAGGAACCTGTCGATGTCTTCCAGGTTTTCTATTTTGTTGGAGTATAAATTTTCAAAGTAGCTTCTTATTATGTTTTGTATTTCAATTGTGCCTGTTGTAATATTTCCATTCCCATCACGAATTTTAGTAATTTGGAGTTTCTCTCTCCTTCTTTTCGTTAGCGTGGCTAAGGGTTTTTCAATTTTGTTTATTTTTTCAAAGAACCGAGTTTTTGTTTCGTCAATTTTTTGAATTGTTTCTTTTGTTTCAATTTCGTTGATTTCAGCTCTGATTTTGATTATTTCCTTCTTCTACTACTTTTGGTGATGATCTGTTACTCTTTTTCTAGGGCTTTGAGCTGTAATGTGAGGTCATTGATTTGTTGACTTTTCATTCTTTTATTAAATGCACTCCCTGCAATGAACTTTCCTCATAGCACTGCTTTCATAGTATCCCAGAGATTTCGATATGTGTATCTTTGTTCTCGTTGACCTCTAAGAATCTTTTAATTTCTCCCCTAATGTCTTCTGTTATCCATGCATCATTCAATAGCATGTTATTTAATCTCCAGGTCTTGGAGTAGTTTCTGTTACTAACTATTTCATTGATATCTAATTTCATTCCATTATGATCTGATAGTATACAAGGTAGTATGTTGTATATGTTTTTGTATTTGCTAAGAGTAGCTTTTTGGCATAACATATGGTCTATTTTAGAGATGGAACCATGAGCTGCTGAGAAGAAAGTGTATTCGCTTTTTGATGGATGGAATATTCTATATATGTCTGTTAAGTCCAAATTAGCGATTGTGTCATTGAGTCCTATGGTTTCTTTGTTCAATTTTTGCTTGGAGGATCTGTCCAGCGGTGAGAGAGGAGTGTTAAAGTCTCCCAGTTTTATTGTGTTTTGGTCTATTTGATCCTGAAATTGAGAAGGATCTGATTGACATACATGGATGCACCATTGTTTGGTGCATAAATATTTATGATTATTATGTCTTGCTGATTTATGCTTCCTTTAAGCAGTATGAAATGTCCTTCTTTATCCCTTCTGTCTAACTTTGGCTTTAAGTCTACTTTATCTGAAATGAGAATGGAAACCCCAGCTTTTTTACTCAGTCCATGTGCATGGTATGTTTTTTCCCCACCTTTCACCTTTAGTCTGTGGGCATGTTTTTCTATGAGATGAGTCTCTTGAAGGCAGCATATTGTTGGGTCTTTCTTTTTAATCCAGTCTGCCAGTCTATGTCTTTTGATTGATGGAGTTTAGGCCATTTACATTCAGGGTTATTATTGAGATATGACTCACATTCCCCGTCATTTTAGCTTTTTTGGGGTTTTTAGCTTAACTTTGTTTCTCCTTTGATTGACGCTTTCTTTAGGGTAGTTCCTCCCCATGGTGACCGAGATTGTTATTTTTCATTTCTTCCTCTTCGAATATTTTGTTGAGAATGTTCTGTAGGGCAGGCTTTCTCTTTGTGAATTCTTTAAGTTTTTGTTTATCATGGAAGGATTTTATTTCATCATCAAATCTGAAGGTAAGTTTTGCTGGGTATAAGATTCTTGGTTGGCATCCTTTTTCTTTCAGAGCTTGAAATATGTTGCTCCAGGCCCTTCTTGCTTTTAGGGTCTGGGCTGAGAAATCTGCTGATATCCGTATTGGTTTCCCCCTGTAGGTAATCTGCTGCTTTTCTCTCGCAGCCTTTAAAATTCTATCTTTGTTTTGTATGTTAGGTGTTTTCATTATAATGTGCCTTGGTGTGGATCTGTTGATATTCTGTGTGTTTGGTGTCCTGTAGGCCTCTTGCAATTGATTTTCCATCTCATTCATCATATTTGGGAAATTTTCTGATATTATTTCATTGAACAGATTGTTCATACCCTTGGTTTGTATCTCTGTGCCTTCCTCAATCCCAATAACTCTTAAATTTGATCTTTTCATGATGTCCCATATTTCTTGGAAGTTTTGTTTATGATTCCTCACCATCTTCTCTGTTTGTTCGACTTTGTTTTCAAGATTAAATATTTTGTCTTCATTGTCTGAGGTTCTGTCTTCCATGTGATCTATCCTGTTAATTATGCTTTCTATTGAGTTTTTAACTTGGTTTATTGTTTCCTTCATTTCCTTGTTTCCTTCAAGGATTTCTGTTTGCTTTTTTCTCAGAACTTCTATCTCTTTATTGAAATGATTTTTGCTTCCTGAAATTGCTCTATTAGCTGATTATTCATAGCCTGAATCTGCTGTCTTGTCACCTCATTCTCTTCTCGGATCATTTTAATTATGAACATTCTGAACTCCATTTCTGTCATTCCTTCTACCGTGCTGTCTTTGGGATCTCTTGATGTATCATCTACGTTTGTTTGGGACACTTTCTTCCCATGTTTTCTCATGCTGCTCATATATCTTCCCCTCTAGTAGTGCAAATTAGAGGGATTGCAATTTCCCTATAAGACTTAGGGCGTCCCTGCAGATTTCCAGTAACTCACCAGATGTTTGAGAGGTGCTTGATCAAGTGGTGACCCAAGATAGCTGCTGTCTCACAACCTCCAGGTTGGGAATGATCAATGCTTCTGGGCAGAGGCAACCAGGAGGTGCAGCACCATGGCCCTGGAGCCGCTGCGCCGTGTCCCCTTGGGAAGGGCTGAGCTTAGGTCCAAGGGCTCAGACTACTGAAGATGGCGTCTCTCCACCAGGGAAGCTGTAGAATGGTGCCGACCGGGCCCAAAATCCCTGCTGGAGCCGGAAAGCAGTCCGCTCCTGGACAAATCTCACCTGGAGCCACAGCACCGTGTCCCTGCGGAAAGGGGTGGGCTTAGGTCCGAGGGCTCAGACAGCTCAAGATCTCTTCTTGTTTTTAATTTGTAGTTTCCACAGTGATATCTGATGTTGAACATGTTTCATGTGTTTATTTGACATCTGAATAAGCTTTTTGATGAGATATCTATTCTGATATTTCTGTCCATTTATTAATTCTGTTTTTTATTTTCTTATTGTTGAATTTCAAAACTTAAAAAAAATTGAAGGTAAGTCCGTTCTAAGCTCTGTGTTTTGCAAATGTTTTTTCCCAACCATATCCTATTACTTCTCTCTTTACAGTGCCTTATATAAGAGTAAAAGCATTTAAGTTCAATGAAATTCAACTTATTATTTTTTATGTGTCATTTCTTTGGTGCTTGTGATTAGTTTTATGCATCAATTTGCCTAGGCAATAATAACTAATTTTTGATAAAATACCAGTTTAGATGTTGCTGTGAATACTTTAGAAACATGTGATTAATGTAAAACTGATTATTCTCTCTGATGTTACAAATTAGTTGAAGACAATAAGACCATAAGAGAAATCCATCCAAAAGTGAAAGCATGCTGTTTTTAGATGGTCTTAGGACTATAGACTAAAACATCAGTTTTTCCCAAGATCTCTGCCCACCTGACCTGTCTTGCAGATTTTAGCCTTGCCAGCCACTTGTCCTGAAAGACAATTCCTTTAAGTCAATCTCTTTGTTTCTCATGGATGCATACACACACACACCACACACACACACACACACACACACACACACACATCTTAGTGGTTTTGTTACTGTGGTGAATCCTGAACAACTCTGAATAATACCACAGATGTAGTTACAAAGAATATTATACAGAAAAAATCTTGAAATGAATGAGTGTTACCAATGGACTGAGGGGTTTCTAGAATCAGTTCTCTAATATTATCAGTTTTAAAAACATAAATCATTATTTCCCACAGAAGCAGAGAACAGTATTGTTTGTAGCATGATGTGGCAATAAAGATACCTAAAATATATGTACTAAATACTTCCCATCATATAATTATAAGAGGCAAGGCTATAAGCAATCATGTATCTTATGCCTTGGAATGTTTTTATCAAATTAGTGTGTACAATGAGGCCAAATGATTACCTGTAATTGTATTAGACACAGTGGACTGAGAAAATGATTTACTCAGGGATTTGAATTTCCAGTTCAAACATGAAATAAATTATGTGAAAATATCTATGTCTGTTCTCAGTAAAACCTTTGTCTCCTGTAGCCAGGTAGATTAGATTGCTGAAAATCAGACCAAGTGATAAAAGTAGTTGAAGCACAATGAAAACTGAATGACCAGTCTTGAAGGGTGTCTGCTATTAAATGAGAATACAGGTTGGAAAAAAATGGGATTCCAAAATCAGAATGGGGACATACGAATGGATCTTGCTGAAGCTGAAGACATTGAATACCTAAATAATATTCTTTACCAGTAGAAGCTTTCCAACCTCATCTCAGAATATTACTTCTGCTTTGTTTAAAAAAATGTAAATTGTTTCCCCGAGGTAGTTGCTTTGCCATACCTACTGATTATCCTTTGGAACCACCTCCATCAGACCTCCTTCTTTCTAGATCCATAAATAGACTAAAATCCTAGTTAGACTTCAAAAATAAGGACTTCTGAAGGGGTACGATAATCTCCTAAAGGGTCACACATTTTTTCCCAATGTATATAGAGAACAATCTGAGAAGTGTACAGAAATAAATATTAAGAGGGCTGAATAGTGGTGGAAAGAGCATAAATTTGAATCAGACTAAGTTTATTGATATCCATTAATCAGAGAGTCTAGATTAAATGCTGCTACTCACAAATACTTTTATAAAGGACTCTAATTATTTGTTTAATTAGTTGAAACATGCATGTTTGCTGCCTAAATGAAGTTGAAGTACCAGAATTACCTCAGTATGCACTAAAGGAGGAGATCCCAAGGCCTGGAGAGACTTGAGGATTAGAGTTGGTCTGTCACTTATCCAACCTGTAAGGGTACAGGGGAAATACATTTCACTGCAACTAGGGAAAAAAAAATTGTCAGGGGAATCCCAGTATCCTTGAATAGTTCTGTTATTAGAGCAAAAGGCCAGACCTTGCAATGTGATATTTTGCCACTGAATTGGAAAACCTAAATTAAATAGGTGTAATTGAATCTTTAGGTGGCAGGGACTAAGTGGTGGCACTCAATAAGCAAAGGTAGGATGAGTGTGGTCACTAGAATGGATGGCACAGTCACATTGGCTATCAGAATAATTTGATTTGTAGAGACATATGCCACTGTATAATTTTTTATGGTGTTCCCAAAGTCATTGTCCTTTAATCAATTTTGAGATTTGAGCCAGTTTTTTCACCCTGAGTTTATAATGAAAGTCTGAATCCCCTTGAGGAAAGACCCTGATATCTTGGCAAAAGTTATTATCGTTAATATTTCTTTCAGCCATTCCAAATGGGACCTACAGTTTTTACCAGGGTGTCTGTGCATTAGGGAAAAGAAAATGATCAGACATTCAGAGATTTCTAGATATAGGCTCTTACCTGGCATTAACTCCAAGAGGCCTAAGGTACATTATTCTGAGTGTTGACTAATGGTGTTCAGGAAAAGAAATGTAGTTTTAGTTCGGATACAACTCACAGTGGGTTCACTGGGTTTTCAAACCTAATTTCTTTATTCTTTTGCCTCAATTTCACAATATATAATTAGAAAAGATACACTCAGCAACTGACAGAATATCCACATTGATTCCCTGATTAGGGAGGTTAGGGCTATGATGGTGTAAAAGACTTAATGGAAGTCACTGGAATTATCATTACCTAGAAAAATAGTAAACCAGAAGCAATACCACATTTCTGGAGAGTTAACACAGGTTAGTGACACTGGAAAGACTTGGAGGATGCAGGGGTGGTGAACACCTATTAAATTAGCCTATTTACCCTGTATAAAAAAGAGGTAGGCCTTGGAGCCAATGACAGTACATACTATAAAATAAAACAGGTAGTGACTCCAATTCTAGCTGCTATACAGATATGGCTACATTGTTTGAGCAAATTAACATATCCCCTGGTGACTGGTGTGCACCTATGGACACCATATTCACTTTTCTCAATATTTGTTATAAAGTCCACCAGAGGCAGTGGTGGAGGTTCTTACTTCCACTGTCTTAGCTCTGTGGAGCAACTCTCTAGTTCTATGTCATCCTTTAGTTTATAGGATCTTAATCATCTTCCTGTTGAGAAACTATAATACTGTTCTATTACATTGATAATATGCTTATTGGATCTAGGGAGCAAGAAATGATAACTACTAGACTTAACAGGAAAAGAAGTATGTGTTTCTTTTCTTCTGTCAATTGGTCACAGGAAACTCTCCATCAGGCCATATGTGTAGATTGGAGGAGAGAATTAATGATCCTATGATCATTTGATTGAGAAAAGAAGACAGAAATTCAGGAGCTTTCTTCTGTGGTGAAATTTCTAGGGGTCTAGTGGTGTGTATGTATTATGATAATCACTTCTATGGTGAAATAAACTGTCACATCTAGCCCTTCCTAATCTAAAATGTGGCACAACGCCTATTGTGTCTCTTCAAATTTCAGAAAACACAACTCTATTTTGATGTGCTACTCTGGCCTTGAACTTTAGTGAGTGACTCAAAAACTGGTAGTTTTGAGTGGAGTATGGAAAAAGAGAAATCTCTGCAATGGGTACCATCTGGTGTACAAACTGCTCTGCCACTTGGTCCACATGATTCAGCAAATCTAAAGGTGCTATAAGTATTACTGGCAATAGGGATGTTGTTTGGATTCTTTGGTTTTCTATAGATGGATCACAGTACAAAATCTTCAGAATTTACAGTAATGCCTTATCATATTCTATAGTCAGACTCCTTTAGAGAAATAACTTTTCAAAGACACACGACTAAAAAAATGAAAAGGATGCCTGGGAAAGAAGAATGTAAATAGATTCTGAATGGGCAAAAAACATGTTCCTCAGGAATGCTCATCAGAGGAGTTTTGAAAAATTAAGTGAATAAGATGACGTGTTTTTTGGTTACTAGTCAGTTTTGTTGCCAAGGCACTTGTGGCACTGTGCAATAGGCTTATAAATGAAGAGGGCATGGTGGCAGGGCTGGAGGTTTTGTATGGGTCCAGCAATGTCAACTTTAGTTCAGCAAGGATAGCCTAGCTGCAGTCACTGCTGAGTGATTTTTCTGTTAGTAGCTGAGACAAAAACTGAATCTCCAATGTGACACCATTCCCCAAGTGATCAGTCAGCTGCTTGATAGCAGGTTGATTACTTTTCACCCTGGAAAGAGTAATTTTTTGTTCGTATTTGAATATGCACTTGCTCTGGCTATGGATTCGTCTTCTCTGAATGGTACAGTAATTTCAAAATTACTATCCATGATTTTATAGAATGCTATAAACACCAATATGATATTCTATACATCAAAGATCTTACTTCACAGAAAATGAAATATATTGATGGGCCCATGCATGTGGGGCTCATCAGTCTTACCATCCTGAAGCAGCTAGTTTCATAAAAGAGTAGACACTATTAGAACTAAAAATAAAAGTGGTTTTTGTGATAATTATTTTCAATCTTGTTAGAAAGAATAAGAAATTCAATGGAACCCATTTTCATTGTTCATCTGTACATGATTGCAGAACTTTGTATCTGCATTGTAAGACTTCTTTAAAATAGCCACCTCATATGACCACCAATTAGGTGGGTGCTTGCCAGATGGACACTTTGTTAGTTTAATTTTTCTTGCTATAAGAATATATCCAAAGGTACTTTATAAATTCTGGTGGCTAGAGGATACAAAAAAACATGTCACTGGTGTCCTACCTATGTCACAGTATGGCTGATGGCATCATGGTGGGAATACCTGCAAAAAGAAGAGATCACATGATAAGACAGGAAGTCAGAAAGTGATTCAGTAGCCAGGACTCCTCTTTTATAACAACTTTTTCTCAAGAAAACTACTCATTCACTCCACAATACCAGCATTAATCTCTTCTGTGGGTGATGTCTCCAATAACCTAAACACCTTTCATTTGGCCCCACCTCTTAAAGCTTCTCTCACCTCTTAATATTGCTGCATTGGGTATCAAGCCCCCAGCACACTTCAGGAACAAACCACATCCAAACCTTAGCAAACATTAATTTTGTTGAGGAAAACTCAGAACACACAATTTTTATTGATTTTTATCACTAAGAAATTTATTTTTAAGATCACAAATTAGAAAAATTAGTCTCTTCCATATGTTTAAATTTTCTCCCTTCCTCCTTCCCTTAACTCCCTCCCTTCTTCTTGTCCTTCTTTTCTTGTTTATGATTAATCTGAAGTTTCCATGAAACTTCCCTATTAAGACTAGTAGAGGGGAAAAAAATAAAATAATTGCTAGCTCAAATTATAAATTTAATCTGATTATAAAACTTAAACTTGTTTATAGATAATTTTTTATATTTATTTTTCCAGATTTCCATCTACTCCCTTTCTTCCTCTTCAATAGATTCATTATTCAAAAAGAAACTATGTTCTCCATTTGGGAAAAGAAGGTCAGTTGGTATAGAATTCATGCTTTCTGGCTAAATGCTGACTATGAGATTGGTAGACTGTTAAAAGTCTAGACTGCCCTGCTGGTATCCAGTGATAAAATCTGTGATTTCTTCCAAACTTTGTAATGGCAAGTAGCCTCCAGGCTCCACAAGACATTCAGATATTGACTCCATTGATAAGGCAGACTTCCAGCAGGTTGTTTTGTGGTGGTTGTGGTTGTGCTATCATGGTGACATTGATAAGATATTCTGTTTTCAAGTTTTCATTCTGGATACATGGTCAAACTTCTAAGATACACTTAAGCCACAAAAGACCTGGCAGTGGCTTGGCAGAATCAAAATCTTTCTCCTCTTCTGCTATACATTGTGCACATTGTGCACTTGATTTTACCTTAGTGTTATTGAGGGCAGGAGGACAGCTGCAAAAAATTACAGGTAATCTTTTCCCACAATATTGAACAGAAACTGGGAAAGAATCAGTTCTGCTCCTGCTCGTACAATTAGCCTATCTAGCATATCTCCTCTTTCTGGGACTTCAGAGCAGTAAGGTATTAGACGTTTTGATTTGCCTCCCTGCTTTTATTCTTATATTCTCCTCTAACTTAAAATTCTCTGAAGAGAATATTATCAGACTCAGAGAAGATATTGGTAGAGAAAGATATGAGGCAAAATGGTTTTAAAGCTATATCAGATTTTGAATCAAGTTCTAATGTCTTTTTAGTAAAACATAAAAACCACCGTATTTTGCAAATGTATCTATTAGTTATGGGTTGTCAACATGTGTGTGTATATGTGTATGTGGGGAGGTGGTGGTGATGATTCTTCTATTCTTTTTCAAAGACTGATGATGAAATTATAAGAAATCTTTTTTTTTTTTTTAATAAGGAGGTGTGTTAGAACAAGGTTTCAAATTCCACCAGTGTGTAATGAATTAAAATCAAGAACTTCATGCATCCTGTTCAGTAAATGAGTTTTCCAGTCTGACTTTAACCCCAGGAGGCTAAATCACAATGCCAATTGTTTGGACACTACCCTAGGGACTCTCCTTTAATTCTATCTTTGGTAATTACATTTTTCTTGTCTGCTATGTTAGACCCACACATCCTGAATACTCACTTTGTGAGAGTAATAGAATGCAACCAGTGTGATCACAAGAGCACAGCTGAGTTAGAAAGGTTTCATGGTATTATGAGTTTAATGTTATTTGTTTGTCAGGTCCAGACCAGGAACTTTGATTATGTTATTTATTCAATGGAAAGACTAGGCCAAAAACATCATATTTAGCCTAATGACTTTTTCTTTAACATAGGTGATTTCGGTATTTGAGAGTAGCCCAACTGTCATATCTTAAATGAATGAAAGTCATTCATTTCATTATTTTATTGCTTGAGTTAAATACTTGCTATAGGAGAAAGAAGGAGCACATGTTTGAGAACTATATACTAAAGCAGAAAATGAGGCATTCACCGATGGATATGTAAGGAGGGAAAGGAAAAAAATGATAAGAATACAGAAAATTTCTTCTGGAGACAGAAAGGAATTAGGGAATAAAAAAAGAAAAATGGTTGTAGAAGCAAAGATTTCAAGTTCAGTCCATGAATACACGTTGCAAAACATATGTAAAACTTTAGAATTAAGATGCTAAATTATTTTTACTACAAATATAATTTCAAATATATATTCCAGACTCACAAAGTAGGTAAGGAAAATGTGCTTCTTTTAACAACTAATTCAAATTTAAAACAAAAAGTCAAAAGTTTGGAGCCATCAAAATCTGAATACAAGATCAAATTTTTGACTAATTACTTGAGTCTAATTTTATTCCCTCTATTCTGAGTTTAAGTAAACTGAATCATATATCTTATAATTTAATCTTCCAAACTGTGGGGGAAAACCTCACCCACAGTAAAGTGAATTATCTCTGTGCAGATAAGAAAATATTAACTATCGGTATATTTTACTATTATCATGGTATGTTTTCAACAATTGTCTATTTTTAATGGAAGATTATCTGACTCTCATAATATTTATCCATGAGCATCTATCTAATAAGCATTTTACTAAAACATATTATCATTAGTCTTCTCAATAGTATTATGGGAATCTAGGGATGTGGCTCTGTGGTAAAGTGTTTCCCTAGCATGTGTGAGGACCTCAGTTTGATCCCCAGCACCACCAAAAACCCAGCTGACTCAACAGTATTATGAAGTGGCAACTATGATTCCCATATGTATCTGGAGATGCTGAAGCTTAGTTGGTTTAGGTAGAATTTCAGACACATATATGTTTAGTGATGTATCAGCACTTGTTGTTAATGTAAAGAGCTCATTCATTCTGCCTTTTAAACTTACGGTTTTATGTTATTTTTTCCTTAGAGAAGCAATTCCACCAAATAGAGAATTTACCATGGAAAAAGATTTAAATTTTATGAATGACATTAATGTCATGATAATTTCAACTTATCATCTCCATTGATTTTTCAAGTGAATCTTCCAAGGATTTGAAAAGTTGTGATTTTTCTCACTATTCTATCTCAATGTCTGTCTTCACTGTTTTCATTTAAATGTTTTGATTCTAAACTTTAGATTCAAAAAGGTATTGTTTTATTATAACCATATAAAGTAGTTTTATTTTTATGGGGAGACTGGGGTATTTAGAAATAAGTACAATATTAACATGATAATTCTGAAGGAAATAGAACCAGGTTTTCCATATAATTTTCCTGCCTTTCAGTTCTAGATCAAGGAAAATGGAAGTGCTTCCTTGAACTCTCTCAGTATACATCAACTCT
>JAJEJO010004683.1:10926-22823 GCA_020662805.1 Glaucomys volans
CTTTCTTTCTTTCTTTCTTTCTTTCTTTCTTTCTTTCTTTCTTTCTTCTTTTTCTCACAAAGCAGAGCACAACCCATTTGGAATCGTTACCCACACTTTTTAAGAGATCTGGAGCTGTAACTCCGCTGAAGGCGATTTCAGAAATGAAAACTGCGTTACGCTCATCTGCGGGGAGCAGGCGGCCAGAGGGGGCTCCCCAGAGATGCCCCTTTGCAGGGAACCAGCTTCGCGCCTTGCGCCCTAATGCACGAGCCTCCTTGCCTCCGCGGAGGCCTTGAACCCTCGGGAGCGCGCGGTGCCCGCCAGTCCCTTGCCTTGAGGCCCCGCCCCTGATGCCCCCCGCCGCCTTCGCCTCCCAACGCAGAGTGAAGGGGTCTGAGCTCCCCCCACGGGAACCTCTGCGGGACAGACGTGTCCAAACCACAGACCTTCACACACGGACTCCCGCGCCACAACCTGGGCCACCTTTCCTGCCCGCCGTGTGCTCAGGTGTGCGGAGAAAATGAGGCACACCTGGCGTTTCCCGGGCAGGTGGTCAGGGAGCCGTGTGCACCTGAGCATGCGTGCGGACCTCTGCCCACAGAGCCGTGTCTGCGTGCACGTGATGCCCGCGTGCGTCTCACGGGCGCGCACACTGGTGGTGCGCATGCGTGTGGCGTGTGCACCTGAGATTTGCATCCCGTGTGTGCACATGGAACATACTTACTGCAGCGTGTGCTAAGCATGTGCCTGAGGTATACATGCAGGTGTGCACATATACGTGTGCTGCACAGGAGTGTCCGTGAGTGACAGCACGCGTACGTGACTCTGGTCACACAGAGCCACTTGGTGTGCATGCCTGTGAATGCACGTGGGGTGTGTGTGTGTGTGTGTGTGTGTGAGCCTGCGTTGTGTGGATTCAGTGAGTCTGTGTGCACAGGGCGTGCGCGTGCTTTCCAAGGACGGCAGGGTCAGAGACCATGCGTGTGCAGCGTGTGTGCACGCGCGTGTGTGGCCGTGCGACTTTTGTGGTTCACGTGCTGTTCGTGCGCGTGTCTGGTGTTGACGTGTGCACACAGGCGTCTGGGGAGCATGGCGCCTAATGCATGCACGCGCATGTGGCAAGTCCTTAGCAGGTGCGCGCACATTCTGGTGCGCCCCCTGCAGAGGGCGTGAGCCCGCGTGGGGAGTGAGCGTGCACCGTGCCTGCCTGTTTGCTCGGGCGTGTTCCACAGTGGAAGTGCGTCCAAGGGAGGGTGTCGCTGGGCTCGCACGGACTGGGTCCACCCAGCCCTTCGAGTTCCCTGCAAGACTGGACGCAGCCCCTTCAGGGGGACGACCAGCCGCGCGCTTCCCTGCCTCTCCTCTTCCCCAGGTGACATCTGGGCTCCGAGGGGGCTCGAGTGCCTTCCAGGAAAAGGAAGCGGAGGGTCCAGGTGGCCAGGTGCGGCCCGCCGCTCTCTGGGGTCTTTCTGTCCACATTCCAGGGCCTCCGGGGAGGAGCTGGCACCAGCGTCGCCATCTGGAGCCGTGTGACCTGCGCAGTGTGGCCGGCGACAGATGGTGCGGCGGGCTCCGCGGGTCTCCGCAGCGTCCTGCGTCCTGTGTCTGTCTTGGGCTGTGCCTTGGCTCTGGGTCCCGTGGCTCCTCCCCCCGGAGCCTCGGGCCCATGCGGTGGCCAATCCCTCGCCATCTGTGCCGCCGAGGACCCCAGATTGCCCGGGCAGGGTCACGGCCACCCGCTCTCTGCCGAGCAAGCCCGAGCTGGCACGGCGCCGGGCAGGAGCTCAGCCCGCGGCGCGGCCTCTGCGGCCCAGGGAGGGAGAGACCGAGCGGGGCCCCGCCGACGGGAGGTCCTGGTCCTCTGCGGAATCAGTGCCCATCAGGCTGAGGATGGACAGAAGGATGCGTCACCCTCGAGAGAAGGACACCAAGAGCGAGCAAGAGCGTCTTCTGGAGCCGGGAGGGCGCGGACCACAGCCCTGCCTCCTTCAGGGAGCTGGAGGGAGCAGCCCAGTCTCCCTGGGCCTCACTTCCTCCTCCGTGCTCGGCTCGGGGATCCTGTCACCCTCACGGGGACACTGAGCTCCGGAGGGGCCCAGGTAGTGGGCTCACTTGCTCACTCCAATGCTGCACCGCATTGATGCCAACTGTGTGCAGAACGGAGAGGCCTGAGGAAGAGTAATGGGTCACAGTGGGTCTCAGTGACCCTTCACTCCACAACCAAGTGGGACACCCAAGGGACAAAGTGTCTGCAAACCCTTGGCCCATTCGTGCATCTGTGTGTTATTTGACATCTAGTGTGTGGCGCCCAGAGAGGCTGCTCCACAGCCCGCAGTGCACAGCCCAGCCCAGCACAGAGACCCTCCAGCACCAGATGCCCACAGTGCAGGGAAAACCTGCAGGACAGGGTCTCTGTCTGTCATCATTCCAGCTGTCCATCTAACCATCTATCTATCTATCTATCTATCTATCTATCTATCTATCTATATTATCTATTAATATCTATAATCTATTCATTTATCATCTCTAATCTATTATCCATATTTGTGTATCTATCTAGGTGTCTATATAGCTATCAACCTACTTATCCTTCATCTACATCTATTTCTGTATTTATCCACGCTGCCTATTGTCTATGTAACTAGAACCTATCATCTGTTTCTTCTTCTATTCTCGGTGGCCTATCACTCCTCGATCGATACATACAGATCTATATATCAATACCTGCATGTGCATCTATATTGGATATATCACACAGCGCACGTGTGCACGCATGTGCACACGTCTATGCAATGCATCTTTTACATGCATTATTCTACATACGTATGTGGGAGGGATATCAGACAATTTAGAATGTGCACCATATAAAAGTTGGTGAGTTCATGGGACCTAGGTGTCCACAGGGGCTGCGAATCACACGTGCACACGACATTTTATATGCACATGTATCTATTGTTATCTATTCTATATGCACGTAGGACCTATTTATCTATCTATTGTGTGAGCTTGCAATACGGAGACATTTATTTAAAAGAACGCGTACGTATGTAGCTAGTTGGATACGCATGCGCCTAAGGAGCGCGCAGAATGGTCCCTGGGGAAGCCGGAGGTCCAGGCTGCGCACCGAGAAGCCCCCGCAGCCACTGCGTCCTCAAAGTCCAGTCCAGCCCAGAGGATTGCAGCCCAGGTTGGTGCCTCGATCCAGCATCCGGCGGGCTGGTTCAAGGTGCCCGTGTCTGAGTGGGCGCTGGAAGGCCCCGCATCCCAGAGCAACCTGACGCTCGGGGACCGAAGCCACCAAGCGTCCCTGTCCGCACACGTCCTTTGTGCTTATGGGACACGGATAGCTAGGAGTCAGACACGGCAGACCTTCACCACGAGCGCGCAAGAGCTCCTCGTCCTCCGCCTCCTCCTCCTCCTCTTCGTCCTCCTCCTGTTCCTGCTCCTCCTCCTCCTCCTCCTGCTCCTCCATCTCCTCCTCCTATTCCTCCTCCTCCTCCATCTTCTCCATCTCCTCTTCCTCTTCCCCCTCCACCTCCTCCTCTTCCTCCTCTTCCTCCTCCTCCTCCTGCTCCTCCTCCTCCTCCCCCTCTCTCTTCTTCCCTTCTCCTCCATCTCCTCCTCCTCTTCCTCCTCATCCTCCTCCGCCTCCTTCTCTTCCCCCTCCCCCTCCCCTTCCCCCTCCTCGTCCTCCTCCTCCTGTTCCTCCTCCCCCTCCCCCTCCCCCTCCTCCTCCTCCTCTTCCTTGGATGCAGCTTGATGGGAAGAGCCATAGAGGAACTGCTTCCAGGACGCCCGAGGGCCTGGTCCCTGCCCACGGCTGCCTCTCCCCAGCGCGGCCTCGGTTTCAGGCCGGGGAGCTCAGGCGCAGGCCCGCCTCAGCTGATGGACTGACGTTCATTGCTCTCTGAATCACAGACTCTGAGATGGAACTTGCATTGCTGATCATGGGCAGCGCGCTGTCCTGGAAGCTTCTGGAAACGCTGTGGTCACTAATGAAGAGCAGAGCAGAGGCTGAGAGCCCCTGTCGGAGGAGAGTCTCTCTGGAACTTTGCTCATGAAGAATTCAGGCTGCCGCCAAGGTGGGCGGGGGGGAGGCAGGGATAACCTGCTTTATGGTAAATGGAACATTTCGTTGAAGGTCTGGGCGTGGGAGGGATCCAAATGGGATTGGGATGCATTTCATGGTGACTATAAAACTCTCATTAAGCTCTTAGCAGTAGCTTTATTGATCCATTTCCAGGCTCAGAGCCAGGTGGGGTGGCTCATGCCTGTCATCCCAGAGGCTTTGGAGGCTGAGGCAGGAGGATCCCAAGTTGGAGGCCAGCCTCAGCTACTTAGCCAGTCCCTCAGCGACTCAGGGATATCCTACTGTCAAAATAAAATAATAAAAATACAATGTGGGTCAGTGAGAGAGCCTCCCTGGATTTAATCCCAGGAACACAAAATCACAAAGATCAAAGGTGGCCCTCTGCCTGATGTTATAAATAAAGTTTTATTGGAACTCGAGCAGAATCATCCCTTTCCATCTTGGTGCTGTGTGTGGCTCATTCCCGCTGATCCAGCCTACTCTCTCACCTTTTGCAGACGGCATTGGGTGACCTCTCCTGAGGTGACCGACCCAGTCACATTTTAGAGGAGATCTTGTGTCCCAGCCTCCTCGGAGACCCGAAATCCTCACGTGAAGAGTTTCGCTTTTTATGCATGAAATTAGACGGTCTGCTTCCTCGGGTTCTTTATTGCCCCCTCCCTGGAGTACAGAGCGATCATTTTAAGACAAGCAGAAGAAACACCCCCTGATCCAGCTAGACAAACAAAGACTCCTTCATCGTCTTTAATTTTTCCGATAGTCTCTTTATTCTACATAAATACGTATTTTTCTAAAAAACAGTTGCTGAGATCACCAGCTGGGGCTTTTAAATGCATCTGTCACCTCCTTCAAACTCCTCTTGCTTCGTTTTGTGATTCACAAATGGGTGACGTTTCCATGGAAAGACAGATGAGTCTCCCCAGATTCTCAGACACTCCACTCCAGGTCGGACATTGACGTCTACAAATGGTTGCACCCAAGTAACTAAAGAAACAAGAACAGTAGACTAATAAAGAAGACTCCTTTTACCAAATTTTGAAGCAACTCAACTCTTTGTCCTTTGGAAATCCAACCTGGACACCATTTTTCAGCTGCCCCCAGCCCCGTGATTGATGAGTTTTTCTATGCAAAATAAAATAAAAACTTGTTCTTTACAAGAGAAGATAAAACTTCACTGGACATCAAATAGGTGTCATAATACAATTTCTCTCTCTTTTCTTTGGTACCAGGGATTAAACCCAGGGATGCTTAACCACTGAACCACATCCTCAGACATTTTTATTTTTTACTTTGAATCGGGTTCTTGCTTACTTGCAGAGGCTGACCTCAAATTCATGATCCTCCTGCCTCAGCCTCCCAAGCTGCTAGGATTACAGGTGTGCACCACCATGTCCAACCTTGATACATTTTTAATAAAGTTTTAACAATCCATCTTAAAACAATTATCCATAACAAATGCATAGCATGAAAGATAGAAGAAAAGACTCGAAAATGGGAAACTAGCTTTATCTTCAGCAAGCATCTGATCTTCATAAATATATTGTCATTAATATTCTCTATATTTACCAGAGGCATGCATGGGAAAAACACTTTGCTCCCTAAATCCAGACTCCCTGAGACAAGTTTCCCCCTCTCCTCTTGCTTACTCTTCGGCTGGGAAATCTGAATCTGTCCTGATGGACCAGAAGCTTGTTTTCAGGATTGAATGAAAAGCATCAGAAATGAGACCACACCTGGGAGTCATTTGTAAAAAGCTCCTCTTCTCTTCATTGGTAGCAGGGTAAGACGATGCTCTCCTTTCAGGGCTCATGTAAGTCACTCAAATTCACATCGAGTTTTCCTGTTTTTTAATTTCAGGAAATTTTTAGTTCTCAATGAACCTTTATTTTATTCATTTATTTATATGTGGTGCTGAGACTCGAACCCAGTACCTCACACATGCCAGGCAAGTGCTGCACCACGGAGTCTCCTCAACCCAGCCTGCACTTAGGATTCTTGCAACATTGAAAGTGTCTCAGCCGGGCGTGGTGGTGCATGCCTGTAATCCAAGCGACTTGGGAGGCTGAGTCAGGAGGATCGTGAGTTCAAAGCCAGCCTCAGCAACTTAGCGAGGCCCTAAGCAACTCAGTGAGCCCCTGTCTCTAAATAAAATACAAAATAGGGCTGGGGATGTGGCTCAGTGGCCGAGTGTCCCTGAGTTCAATCCCTGGTTCCAAAAAAAAAAAAAAAAATTAAAATTAAGAAAAAAAAGAAAGGGTCTCAGCAGTGGAATACGATTCAGGATCAATTTCTTCCGGGGACTCAAGTGAAACAGAGGTCCCTGTCGAAGGAGGGGATTTTGGAGGTTTCTTGGAGGGGACTGAACTTCCCAAGGATCTCTTGGTGGCTCCTGCTTTGGGGCGTTTGAAGCAGAAGATGTGAGGGCAGAATTCCAGGACCTCAATGTTAAGTGACTTCTGCTGATTCATTTTACAATGAGGATTGGTGCTTCTTGGGAGGTGGTGGTACCTTTAAGGGGTGGAGCTGAGTGGGAGGAAGTGAGGTCATTGGGGGTGTGGCCTTCAAGTGGATGTTAAGACTCTGGCTCCGCCTCTTCCCCTCTGTTTGCTTCTTGGCCATTTGAAGTGAGGGGCTTCCTTCACCATAAATCGTCACCACTATTATTATTATTATTATTTTTTGGTCCTGGTTCATTGGACCACCCAGCCACACCGCCAGCCCTTCTTATTTTTTATTTCCAGACAGGGTCTTGCCAAGGTGCTGAGGCTGGCCTCCAACTTGCGATCCTCCTGCCTGAGCCTCCTGAGTAGCTGGAAAGACAGGCTGGGCAGCCATGCATTGCAGGTCCCAAAAGCCACCGGGTCCAGGGGACACTGGACTGAAACCAGGAGTCAACCTGAACCTTTCTTCTTTATAAGCTGATGCTCTTGGGCATGTGTGATAGTATCAGAAAGCTGACCAACACAGGACGGCCATCCCAGGAGGTCTGAGAGACAGACCAGGGGACCACTGAACAACCCTGCAGGTTCGGGTGCTTAGGGGCCACGTCCAGGACCGTTTCTGGTAGACTCTACACCCAGCACCTGCTCAGACACATGCTCCAGCTAGCTCTCCATTAATCAAGAGCAGTGCAATTCATTGTGACATCCTTAGGATAATCTGATTGATTTTATTTTCCTGCACGGCCTTCTTCCTCTCCCCTCTTCTCTCCTCCTGCTCTTCTTCTTCCTCAGCTCTTCTGGATTCCATTTGGAGACTCCTCGCTAACAGCATGACCTCTCCTCGGGCAGTTTCGGCTCTGTCTAGACACGACTGTGATTCTGGAAATTGCACAGCATGGGAGAAACTCGTGGCTAGAATTAAGCAGCGGTTCCCAAGCTCCCGTGTGGGTTGGGAGCACCCAGAGGGCTTAGGAAAATGCAGATTTCTCAGATTCAGTGGGTTTGGGGGGAAGGCCCTGAAGGATCTGCCTTTGGAGCAAATTCCCAGGGTAGCCCTGTTGCTGGTCCGAATTCCTCGGTGGGAAACGCACCTGCCCAGGCAGATCTGGAGACTGTTTTAAGCCCCTGGATGCGATTACGCAGTGAGCTGAGGACCGGGTTTCTTTTCTCGCCAGCAACCAAAGCACATTCAGCCACGTTAGACGAGTTCACACCAGGCCACGCTCTGATGATGCTGGCATTTCCTCTCTTCTAACGTCTCCTCTGCAGCAGTGCCGGGTGGAAAATGCTCAGAGAGCCAGCGTGGTGGCGCACGCCTGTCATCCAAGCGACTTGGGAGGCTGAGGCAGGAGGATCGCAAGTTCAAAGCCAGCCTCAGCAACTTAGCGAGGCCCTGAGCAACTCAGTGAGACCCTGTCTCTAAATAAAATGCAAAATAGGGCTGGGGATGTGGCTCAGTGGCCGAGTGTCCCTGAGTTCAATCCCTGGTTCCCCCCCCAAAAAAAAAGAAAATGCTCAGAGAATGTGGATTTGAGCTTCAGCATCTGGGATGGGAGCTTGATTCTGTACCAGGCAGAGTTGGGCAGATGGCAGACCCCACATTGTGGGTGAAGGCTGGTGTGACATCCTTGCAGGGACCTGCTTCCATGGTTTCTGGTGTTTTCAGGGAAGGAACGGGAACAAGTCGGAGCTAACGGAGTCAGATCAGAACACGGTCCAACCACAGGCACCCGTTTCCTGGAAGTCGGAAAGTGTGGTAGTCATGCTTCTGTGACTATAACACACATCCAAAGTCATCGGCTTATAAAGAGAAAAGGTTTGCATGGTTTGTGGCAGGAGTAAATGGAGGGGTGGAACTGCTCACACCATTTCCAGGAAGGAGAGAGAGAGAGAGAGACAAAGAAAGAGGATGGATGCCAAGGTGGGACCATGATGGGCATGGAGGACACTTAAGATACAATCTCCAGCTCCATCTAGGGTCCTTTTCATGCAGCAAGAGTAGAATGGAATAGTTCCTGTAGAAACTTCTGCCCCCCAAAACCTAAACTGTCTGTCATCTGGTTCTTCAGGGTGTACATTGGCTGCTGAGTGCGGAGGTGCATCCCTGAAATCCCAGTCACTCTGGAGGCTGAAGCAGGAGGACTGCAAGCTGAAGACCAGCCTCTGAGGAGGAGGAGATGGAGCAGAAGGAGCAGGAGGAGGAGGAGCAGGAGGAGCAGGAGGAGGAGGAGGAGCAAGAGGAGGAGGAGGAGGAGGAGCAGGAGGAGGAGGAGGAACAGGAGCAGGAGGAGGAGGAGCAGGAGGAGGAGGAGGAGGAGGAGGAGGAGGAGCAGGAGGAGCAGGAGGAGGAGGAGGAGCAGGAGGAGCAGGAGGAGGGTGATGAGGAGGCCCAGCCTCCCTCTCCCCAAGGTGCTGCTGTAGATCTAGCGTGAACTTGGACCCTCTGTTGACCTCGCACTGACCACACCCCTCTCTGAGCAGCTCTCCCCTGAGGTGGAGAGGTGGCTGCCCACCTCATTTTCCATCGCCCGCCCTGAGGTCCCTGTTTTGTGACCCAGTTCCATCCCGGATGTGGCCAAGTCAGTTTCCCAGGGGGAGCTGAGTGCCTTCCCATGTTGCTGGAAGTCATTTTCAGATTTTCTGAGAAACACGCATCCCCCTTTTTCCTCTGGGTCAAGGGGTCTTCACTCTCCCAGTGAAGGGGCAGCTGATTCCATGGTCCTTCGGTTGAATCCACCTCAGCCTAATGGGGCTCTTTCCCCTCCTCCCATTGTCAGCCTGTGTGACTACCTGTTGTGGGTGGATCTGGAATGTCCCCCAGCGTGCCATGGGTTGGTCCCCAGGGCTGCAGTATCCAGAGGTGTGGCTCCTGGAAAGTGATTGGATTACAAGGACTTTGGTCTCTTCAGTGGATTAATCCACTTTGGGATCATAATTTGGCAGCATTATTGGAAGGTGGTGGAATCTGCAAGAGGTCAGCATGGTGGGGGACAACAGGTCCCTGGGGCACACTCTGGGGACTATACCCTGTCCCTGGCTCCATGGGGTTTCTATCTTGTCCCTGGTGAGCAGAGCTCTCTCTGCTTCCTGGTGCCATGTCCTGAGCTGCTCTCCTCCTCCATGCCCTTCCGCCATTTTGTTCTGCTCACCTTGGGCCAGAGCCATGGAGTCGGCCCACCATGGACTCAACCTCTGAAACCATGAGCCAGAATAACCTTTTCCCCCTTTATGGTTTCTTTACAGAGGTGAAATGATTGGGTTATGAGAGGTGTAGCTTACTCAGTGGATTAATCCACGTGGATGGACTAACTGGGTGGTGACTGTGGGCAGGTGGGTGTGGCTGGAGGAGCTAGGTGACTGCAGTGTGCCTTTGGGGTTTCTATCTTGTCCCTGGTGAGCAGAGCTCTCTCTGCTCCCTGGTGCCATGTCCTGAGCTGCTCTCCTCCTCCATGCCCTTCCGCCATTTTGTTCTGCTTCACCTTGGGCCAGAGCCATGGAGTCGGCCAACCAAGGACTGAACCTCTGAAATCATGAGCCCAAATGAACTTTTTCTACCATAAGTTGGTCTTCCCAGGTGTTTTGCTCACAGCAACGAAAAGCTGACTGACATATGAACCAATCTATTTATTAGAAGAAGCTTCAGGAATTTCTGGGGGTTAAGAGTTGGTAAATCTCCAAATGGACCAGAAAGGAATGGAATAAGCACTTTAAATGTTTCCCAATCCCATCAAATGATGAAGAAATCACCTACAACTCAACCTTTTAGAGAAATAAGGGATTCTTCTCGTCTGGCCACGCCAATGACTGATGGGCTCTAATAGTGAGTGCTCTTTGCCATTCTCTCCTCTGAGTGGGCGAGATGGAGCTGTGGGTTTGTGGCTTTCAAAAGCTTCAGAAATGGAAAATAAATTCTCCAATGCCAGGACTGTTGGAAAAAAAGAAAATCTCTCTTCTTGACAGTGAAGGAGTGGACGTATTTTTATTTTTATTTTAAGCTATCCAGCATTGTGGTGATTCATGACTACCGTCCCAGAAAGTTGATATAATATCTAATAAACTTAAAAGTCATATTGTGAGAAAAAAGCAAACCAATTTCCTCCGGAGACGCGAAAGTAAAGATTTTCAGAAAGAGAGGGAGCGGCCCCTTGAGACGCACTCACAATGTTTTACGGCGTTTTTGAATAATTCAGGGGAAATGCACAAGTTGAAATTGCATGGGGTTTTAAAGCCTGTAAACGAAAGAGGAAATTAAATTGTAGAACTAAATACTTTATAAGTGTGAAGACAAAATATTCTAACCTATTGAAAAATGTCCTTTTGGGGGACGGTGTTCCTACATCAGACTTTTGCATCCATAAATACTTAACAAGAACCAGACTTTGTACTTTGGCAAAGAAGTACAAGGAGATTTTCTTCCTGGTAGAGTCCGAAGGAGATTTTTCTCCCCTATAAAGCATTATTCCTATCTTGTTACTGGTGGGCAAAAGGGATGAAGGGGAATCCATTCCCGGAACAAATAAACAGCAACCCAGAAAGCAAAACAAGACCCCAGAATAAATCGAAACTTTTAATTTATTAATTAAATTAAATAATATAAATTATATGAATTATAAATTTTAAATTATATAATTAAAATTTTTAATTTATTAAAATAAATTAAAATCTTCTCATTCGTGAGAAGATTCAGTTGAAGGTCCTGTCGTTCATCTATGAAGGCCCTGCAGGCAGAGAAGATGTCAATGAAAGCATCTATTCTTTGAAGCCAAACAAACATGAAAGGAAAACATAAAGTGGTCAGTGGGCTAAGAAAAATGCAAAAGTTGGCAAGAAGGCAGGCGGTTCATGCTGGATGAGAAAGGAATTGTCTGACGGGTGAGTCTGCAGATTCAGTGAGTGGGATCTGGGGGGAGATCAGGAACACCATGGAAAGCTGGTGAGAAGTCACATCAGCAAAAACGTGGATGTATTTTAAACTTTTTTGTGCATTTTGTAAAACAAGGATTCCAGCAGCCATGTCGATTTCTTTTCTTGAGTATTTATTATGTGCCTGTTTTCATTCTGGTGATATAAAGGAGGTACTTGGTCCTTCAGCTCTTGCGTTATTCTGTGGTGGGAAGGACAACGCACAAATAAATGACTACGGGAATTAACACAACCTGATAACTGAACCAGGGTGATACACTGTTTTGGAGACTACTCTTGATCATGTTGCTGGAGGTCTTAGTGAAGGAGGTGATGTTTGTATATATGACAAGGACAGGGACCAGATTACCTCCCAGAGCCCTGGGAAGAATTTCAGAACTGCCAACACGCTGATTCTGTCCCAGCAAGAATCACGTTGGACTTCTAGCTTTCAGAACTTTAATGTCAATTTTTTTTTTTTT
>JAJEJO010004685.1:0-17058 GCA_020662805.1 Glaucomys volans
AATCATACATACATACAACTTGTATTCTAAAGGCAGTTGAACACTAGATTTTTCCAGAAGAAGTACCATATTTTCAAGCAAATCCCATTTGTACCTGTGGATGGTAAATAGTCCGTCATTATTAGATTGAGCTGGTGGATAAATGGACAAGAGTTGTGAGTTCAAGTCATTGATCATTTTCATAGATAAAAATACTGCAAGTACCAAGCCAGACAATGGGTTTCAATCCCTTGTCAGAGTGTGAGCTCAGTCAAAGCCATTGCAGAGTAGTCATGCACATAGCAGGGTGTGAGTTCTACCAATGATCTTTGTTTTATTTTTCATTAATTTACACAAGAATGATATTGCAAAGCATCATATTTGCTCTTCTATGCTATGAACCATTTGCATAACTTGTTTTAAATATGTTTCATACTTTGCAACATTTCCCACGGGTATATGTTCCCTATTCCTATGGAATGTGGAGCAATGAGAGGCTGAGGTGCCCCCTTCCAAATCATGCCTGAGACTTAGAATTGACTTTTTTCTTCTGTTGTACTAGAAAAGTGAACACATCCCTGGACATTGTTTTCCTATTTAAAAGCACCAGTTTTGTAATTAAAACTTATTTGAGTTCAAGATCACACCCTATCCATTCATTGTGGGATAAATTTCTCCTGTAATGATAGAAAAGTTCCAATTTCACCTCCGAATAAAAGGAGCCTCCTTAAATATCAGTGTACAGCTATGGAGAGAACACAGTTTCTCCTGGAAACAAAGGTGCTCTTTTTCTTACTTGAAATCCAATCAGTACGAGTGGTGAGGGTATGAACCAAAATCTCCCTCCTTCCCTGTGCACTCTCCCCTGCTGGCTTTCAAGGTTCTCTCAGTCAGTTTCCTTGAACAATGCTGACTTTACAACTACCTTATTTTCTGTTTTCCAAAGTATAAAGTTTCTAAAAGCAAGAACTTCCCCCGCTTGGCCATGATTCCTCCAGTGCAGCAATAGGGGTTCTCTGCCCATCAGCTCAGGGCGAGTCTTTGGAGGCAACCCTTTTTCTGCATTTATGGTTCTTTCTCAAGTTGAAGCTAAATGTGAAATATATCCTTCCTATAGCCCCTGCAATAATATGCACTTTAACCTCTGAAATCCAATAATTGAATACCCTGCCTGAGTCACTGTTGTTTTCTGGAACTTGGAAAATGTTATAAATTTCATTTCCATTCTCAAAATGAGATGAAATAAAAATTGATTTAGAATTAGTGTGTCATTTAAGATGCTTTTGAACTGGGAATGTTGTAACTCAGTTGTAGAACACCCACTTAGCATGTGCAAGGACCCAGGTTCCATCTCCAGTGCCACAAATGAATACATAAAATTAATAATATGGTTTCTTTTCCCCACACAATATGTTAAATTAAGTATGATCATATTCTGAGAAACAATGGAGTTTAGGAAACTTTTTGTTCAAGGATAGGATGTCACTGTGACTATGAATGTAAGAGTATATTTGCAAAGTAAGCATTACCTACCCACAAATGACACTGCTGTCACCTTGTGACCAAATGGGCAATCGTGGACTGAGTCTGTAGATCTGAGTCCATCTAACTTTCATGTCCACACCAACTACCACTTCAGACTGCTGTCAGGGCCCCTGTCTGATAGGACAGATAAGTTTAGGTACATGACTTAGAGGTATATTTGCTTAGGAAGCACACTTTGTACTTGCAAGGTGTGTTTCCTTGGGTCAGCTACTGGAGGGCTAACGTAGGCAATGGTAGGGAGCGCCCTGGCAGTGCCATGCCTGGCACTATGATCCCTGGGTGCTGACCACTGATTAAATAGGAACACCCCTTCAGCAGTGGTGCTTTGAATTCCTCTTCCTTTCTGCTCCATAAGCTTCCCTGGACCACTGATCAAATGCTGGTTCCTATCATTCCTCTCTCTAGCCCAAGGCAGGAAAGAGAATGTCCCTACACTCCCACCACTGCCTTCTGCACTTCCTTCCCAAAAGCCCCGTTTTCAATATTTCAGCATCAAGAGACCAGCTCTTGAGAAGTACCCACAACATTCCAAGGAAGTTGCCTCATGACACCCACAAAAACTTCTTTCCAAACCAGAGAAAACAGCCTGGGTGCAGATAAGCTCACCTTAGCAGATGAAGGAGACTTTATCTTTGGTAAAACAAGCCCACTTCTGGGATCCTTTGTTGTGCTTGATGGACAGTGTTGATGTCCTCAACTTCCACTGCACTGCTGCTGGCCCTGACCTCGGCTGCTCTCCTCCAGCCCTCCCTGAGTCTCACAATTTGACACCAGTTTCTCAGTGCTGTGAGGGTAGGAGCAGGGACTTCGGAAATTCCAAGACTGGGTACAAACTTGCCTCCAAGGCAGTAATCAATAATGCAACTGTTAGATTCTGTTCTTTTCACATGGGCAAAATGAATGAATAAAATGTCTTCAGAAGCCAAAATGTTATTAAGCTCTAAGAATGAGAGAATCCTGTCATCAGCAACATAAAGGACAAAACTGGAGAACATGATGCTAAATGGAGTACTCCGCCAAGCACAGAAAGACGAGTACTGCACAGTCTCACTTACATGCAGAATATAAAATGTTTAACTCAGAGAAGCAGAGAGTAGAATGGTGGTTGCCAGAGCTGGGGAGGGAGGGATGAGTAGATACTGATCAAAGACTACAAAGTTTCAGATCCACAAAGAAATAAGTTCAAGAGATCCACTGCACAGCAGGATGACCACAGTCAATAATAATTTATATTTCAAAATAACTAAGAAAGTACTTTCTGATGTCTCCCCATGAACTATAAGTGGTCAAGGTGATGAAGATCTGCATTCGACTTGATTTGATCATTCCACACTGTATAAGGTATCTAAAACAGCAGGTTATACTCTATAAATGTATATGATTTTGATTTTTCAAACAATAGCAATAATAAAAATAAAAATAGTCACTAAACATCAGTAGGTGACTGTGCTTGTGGCATAGTCTGTGCAGTGGCAGAAAGTCTTTGTGACTCTTTGGGGACACAGGCCAACTAAGATTAAGTTTAGTCCTCAAAATAATGTGGAAACGTGTCATTGATTTCTCACTTGTTGCTCTGGCCTGGTTCTTTTCTTCTGGTACCTTTGGAAACTCTTCCTCTCCACTCTTGCTCCTCAACAGGTCACTGCCCACTGGTGAGACTCTCTCAGAGACCTACGAGCTCTGGAGAACATGCCTGAGAGCAAGGCCCTAATTCCACTTTAGTGGCTGGAGATGTGTCTCTATCTGGCCACAAAGAACCAGGGGACAAGTGGGATAGCACTGCGAGAGTCACAGTGTCCTGGAGTTCATGAGACTCTAGTTCAGAACCTCACGGTCACTTGTACATTGTATTGCTTTGGTAATATTTGTGAATTGTTCTAGGGTTCAATTTTAATAATCTGTAAGATTAGTAGAATCATTCTGGCTTCTCAGTGCTGCTCTAAGTAGAATGCTGAGTGTGATACTCGTGCTGCAGTGTAGGAGCTCAGTCAATGACAGTGGCCACCACCATTGCAATAAATATGACTTAACTTGTTCTCATCTTGGCTTCTGTCTTTCCATTCTCCTATCCATCACTAGTATTGTCTGAATAAAATGCAAAAAGGTCAACAACAAAATTATGTCTGATTTTATTTGTGCTTTAAAATAGCAAAAGACACTATTCAGGAAGACTTCTCTGATAAGAATGACCTTCATCCTTTCCAAGAAAGACAAAGATTAAATTATTTCTGAAAGAGGTCTTTTTAACTAACCCTAATAAGCAAGAAGAGAACTTCTCTGACCAAAGGTTACTTCCCTTTCTCTTCCTGCAGGGAAAAAGACAACACTGTGATTTCTACAGTGTTCCTGGTGCTCTGCCAGGAACCAATCATGTGAAACCTTTTACACCCACAAAAATGATCTGTCACTCTCAACTCTTCCCTCCTCCAGCCTTCTTTTCTAGGTAAGACAGGTTCTCTTATACTTGCAAACCCTTTGTGTGACCATGAGTTATAAATATGTTTGTTTGTTTCTTTCTTCCTTAAGAACAACAATCTATGTTTCAAATGTAAAAATAGGAATAATGTGAACTAAATTGTAAATTTTGATCACTGTAAAAATATTTTCTTTTCCCATTCATCTCCCCATTTATGGGTATATGTGCTTTGCTATTCCATTTTATATAAAATTCACTCCAAATAAAAAGTTGAAGAAGGAAATGTTAGAAAACCCAAATTCCTAGCTGGGTGTTATGGTGCACACTTGAAATCACAGTGACTCAGGATGCTGAGGGAGGGCGATTGAAAAATCCAGTCTAGCATGGGCAACTTCAAAATCAATTTTTAAAAAGGACTGGGGATGTAGCTCAGTGGCAGATCACTAGACTATCGAGCATGAAGCTCTGGGTTCCATCCCCAGCACTGTTAAAAAAAAAAAAAAAAAAAAAAAAAACAAAAAAAAACTCAATTTACTAACCCTGGCGTTGTTTGACCTGTCCCTTTGTTGTTGTTTTGTTAGTCAAAAGAACTGAGAATCTTAAAAACTAATGAGATCCAAGACCTGAATTTTCAGGAAGTCCTCTAAATCTCTCCTTATTTTGAGAAAAAAATCAAGGAAACATTTGACCTGTTAACTGCCACACAAAGAGGGTTAGTACTTAGCTTCCCACAAAGAGAGTTGTGTGCTCAACACTCAAATTTTGGAATGAAATGTCTGTCTCCAAAGGCCTTTCTGTAACATCGTGTGGCTCAATCCCATCTTATTGACAGTTTTATATGAGGACACTTACTCATATTAAAAAAGGGCAATAAAACAATAATAACAGACCAATCAAAATTATAAACACACCATCCTTGCTGGAACATCTGGAACTCTGGGGAATGGAACAATCCCCATTTTTTAGGATCTGTTTTGGGAATGCTGAGACAGGCCCAGTATAAAGGGCAGAGCACATTCCTGGGCTACTGCAGCACTTTCCTCTGGATGGAAGAATTCTGGATCTCTTGACATGTTTCATCACTTAATATAGGCCTGAAATATATTCTTATCCATAGAAATTGAAACCCCTGACAGAATAAAGGGCAAAAAAAAAAAAATACTGAATTTATTATTTAAGCAGTTTTCACAAATGATGGAAAATTCTTTCCTTATAATGGAATAAAATTCCTCAAACTAAGTGAGCTGGAGATGGCACTAGCCACTGCTAAATGTGAAGGTGTCTTCTTTCTTGACATTCTTATTTGGAAAGTTCTACATCAGCTGTCTGCCTCTTAACTATCAGTGAATATGCTCATATAGGGAAGATGGGATGATTTGAAGTCCAGGAAAAATGCCATGGTTTAAATCCACCCTAAATTATTTCAGAATGGAAAGTTTCATCATCTGACAACTGTTAAAGGAGTTTAAAGAGTTAGTAGCTGCTTTTCAAGTAAAATATTAGTGAAAATATATTCAGAGAAATGTCAGCCTAATGCAATTGCTAAATACCATGTTGGTCAAAATGGTTCCAGGCCAAAAAGACAGGTCCCTCATGATGGAATCATGGAAGCCTACAAGTGCTTTCAATAAAAGAGGTCCCAGTTCTGAACATTCTTAATCAGAATGCTACCATGAGGCACCCTGTCTAATCCCAGATGCAGTACAGTGGAAGCACTAGAGAATGTCAGTGTCCCTACCTTCCAGCATGCTCCTAGCCTATGAGCAAGAGCCACTACTCCACAGCAAGCTCTTGCTCTGCCTCTAACCAGGGACGATTCCTCTGAAAATCCAGGTGCAGGCTGACCACAGACCTTAAAGACCTCTATGGTCAGTTTCCTATAGTTCTCTTGAGTTCTGAGCTGGTAAGCAGGGTAACTACCACCAGAACATCTCTCTCCAGAGAGAAATAACCAGCTGAGGGTATTGAAAGTAAATTCTCTCTGCAATTAGTAAGGATCAATGGTCTATGGAAAGTAATTTTCTGTTGCTTACAAATGAATTCCCAAGCACTAGAAGGCAGAGGTATTATATTGCACAGCAATGAACATTCTTAATCCCTCCCAGAGTTTGGTTCAATGTTCTGAGAGCAGGTGCCTGACACAGGAATCCATAGGATACATACCCATTTAACCCAATAACCATGTTTTGGCAAACTCCAATGCAATCTGCAGAAATCAACCTGGTGTGAAATTGAGTAATAATCAACAAAACGAGGAAAGCAGATTACTATTCTGGATAATTGGAGGAAACAACTCCTTCTTCAAAGAAAGTAGCTAGTCTTCTGAAAATGTAAGCAAACTATAAGCTGCCCCTCGGACATGACTCACACCTCCAGAGCAAACAGAGGTATGAGTCCCGTGAGAGTAGAAATTTAATCATCAATAGAACCTTCAAAGGGTTCCTCTACAGCACCCAATTTTAAATCTAACCTCATACATCCTTATAAATGGACACTCTTCCCCCAGCATTATTTGTGAGGACTGTTACTTCATTTACTGTCTATATCTTCTGATTAGTTCCCAAAGTGGCTCCAACCAAACCATCAGTTGTAATCAAGGATTTTTGCCCTGAAACAAGCAAGAACTCCATCATGTTCACATTTGACACCAAGCCAAGAGGAGACAAGGAAGCTGATTTGACTCCAGAGCAAAATATTCATATCATATTCTCCTTTCCATGTATCAAAGGAAAATGGGGCATAAAATAGTCATGAGTCACTGACAATATATAACCCCGAAACACCCACTTCCTAGGAAAAACGAAGCAATGAACTGCACATTGTCCTCAATGTCTCTTCATTCATTTGCATAGGAAAATGCTTTTGAATGCATCATCATCGATGATTGGCAGAGAATAATTATCTTGTTCCTATACAGTCTTGAAAGATTAAAAGGTAGATTAAAAAATAATTTAAAGGTAATAGTGTACATAGTTATTTCTCTCCAATTTGTGTAAATAATCAGTAACCAAAATGGGAAAAAGAAAGAAGCTCTCTTTGATAATGCACACAGTTATGCTGTGTCTGTCATCTCAGCATAATCAGATGAATTTTTGTTTGCAAATTATAAATTATTCAGAAAGCTCCTTATTACAGTTATGTGGCTGTTTACTGTGGGAAGGGGGGAGAACCCACTTAATTTTCCTGATGTACTCTCCAAAAATGGAGACAAAAATAAAGTGTTTGGCACATTTAGTGGGAGTGGTTGTTCTAAGCTAAATACAAAAGGAAGACAAATGCAATAATTGGGCTGCATTTATGAAACCAGAATCTAATTGCACTCAGGGATTCTGTGCTTGTTTCTTCATATGTAACTGTCTTTGTATAACAGACTCCCAATGAGTGTGCCCAGGGACTCTGCACTTAGAGCCAGGTCATTGTCCTGACTGAAGGTCACCATACAGATCTGACAGGAACAAGTACGGTGTCCAAAAGCAAACTGCCACTTTGAGAAGCAATCAAGCAGTTTCCACGGGGCTGATTGCCTCCAACTCTACCTCAAGGCATTTAGCAAAGTGGCAGCCAGGTCTTGATTAATCAGCAGAGGCACTAATGAAGCAGCCTTGCCTGAGGTTTCCTGCGCTCTCTGATTCCTAACTGCCTCTTTAGAGAACGACTCGGGGCCTCCCGTGAGCCTCACACAGACAGCCCCATTTCTGCATGGGCACACACATCTGATGACAGAGGAGGAAGTCCCGCTAAGTGGTGCATTTGTGTTGTTTGCTGTTGATCAAAATGCACCTCATATAAATATTTAACTTTGGAGAGGGAAATGCAGGCAGACTAGGTTAAGATGTGAGCAGAGAACTTGAGTTGGTAGATGGTGCAGTATCATCATGGGAGAGTTGTGAGGAGAAGAAAGACTGTGTGGGGCTGGGGCTGAGGCCTGTTGATAGAGCACTTACCTAAGCACATATGAAGCCCTGGGTTTGATTCCCAACACTGGAAAAAAAAAATCAATCTGTGCAGTTCCCATCACAACCTGAGCACATAGCCAGCTCCCAGGACTAGCAAGTGCTAGTCAGTGAACAGGAAATGAGCTTTAGGAAGCCGGCAGGGTAACAGAAAAAGGGAAGACACACAGCCTAAAGTGAGCTTTCAAATGAAAGTCATTTAGGGAGAGAATTCCAGGAAGCTCTGGAAAAGGGCGAGGGAAACCAGGAAGGAAAGGACAACATTTGGATCACCAGCTAAATAGCCTGTGTGAGAAACAAGCTCATTCCCACTGGAGAACACAGTGCACCAGTGGGCACATGCACCTGAGTTATCCCGAGGCCAGGATTGCATGATGTTCTTCCCCCAGTTCCTGCTGTCACTGCCTGAGAGTGAGAGCTGCTGGGAGTGGAGGTGACAGAGCACCTCACAGCACATGGATCTGCCACATGCATGGGCTACGCAGGATGGCACCAGAGCAAGGCCTTTCACCAAGAGTCGTGTGTACTGAGTGTTGAGTGGTCCAGGGGCTTATGCCAGGTACTCACAGTATCTGTTTCAATTGCAAAGCTGACTTACACCCATGTTTAAAAACACTTATCCAATTTCCTCCACCCTGGGAATTAAAATCTGTATTTGTTTGGATGACTCAAATACTTTCTGAGTGGTCACTAAAACTAAAATCCAAAAGCCTACTGAGTGGTAGGAGCAAATTCCTGGAGATTTTTTACTATTCCATTTGATAATTCATACATTAGATTCATACCCCCTAGACAAATCTCTCATGATACTACCACAAATAAATTTAAATATGGCTACCATAGATACGTTTTCTGGTAGCAGAGCACTAGCCAAGTGTACCCAAGCAAATAGGCTCACAGTCGGACCAGGACCCCTCGACCTCTGCTTGGACCTGACAGAATACCATCTCATATATAAGTATCCACAGGGAGACACTGACATGACTATGTTTGGTCAATCACGTGCAAATCCTAGTACAACCTCACTGTGCAAATGCACACTTCAAATATCAGTGATAATCACCAGAAATTCTCTGCCAGCATCCTATTTTTCACCAATTTTGTTCTCATCAAATAAATTATTTCTATTTAATACTATAAAAAGTTTCATAGGAAACTCTACCTTATTGATATAAACTAGTCACCCCATATAATTTCTACTGCATAAAATTTACAAACAATGTTGATAACATGCATTTGGCAGATCCAAGCGGTATGTTGAAATAACAAAGTGCACAGTGAACATCCAAATGATGTCAGTCATCAAACCAAAAGAAATTACAATACACACTGCCTCTTGCTTCTCATTAATTATTGCCTTTGGAGTTAGAATTGGACTCCCGTGCTTTTCACTTCCTGTTCCTAATTGTTGTTTAGAGATGCTGAGGGCAATTAAACAGCTCTTGCTTTTCAATCTAGAAGGGGCTAGATTTGGTAGCAGTTAAACTGTTAGGATCCCTTAAACAAATAGCTTCCTGTTTGTGTCCCATCAGGATATAAGTGTAAGTCTGAATCTATAAAGATCTTGGTGGTCGGTACCCTAGCTGCCTAATTGACTATCTCTCTCCGTATCCTGCCAGCAAATAATTAGAACAAACAAAACATGTAACATTTTACCTCCAAACCACCTGCTTCCCAAACCTCTCGAGCAGTTGGATAGAAGCAAATCTGAGAAATCCAGAGACATCGACTTCCAGAATCAACAGGTCAAAAATTTTCTGTCCCAAGGGCTAAAAGGAGAAATGAGGCCATTATCTAAACAGTACTTGCCTCTTCTTATGTACATTACTTGAAAAAAAAGTGACTGCTTTGAACTTCCTTTGCAGTTGCTTAGATCAAAGGTAGATTTCTCCAAAAGTTGAGACCTCAAATATCCTCCATTGTACCTCTTGAAGAACTGGTGATTGTAAATGTAGCACCTACTCTAGATTTTTGGTGCTCTGCACCTTCATCTGCTTTACTCACTTGAAGTTCATCTTTTGCAACCTTTTTTCTTTTTAAATGCTATGGAATCTGAATCAGGTGATATACAAGAGTGGAATCCAGAGACACAGAGGCTTATATGATTGAGAGATAACTGTCCTCAGAGGTTGCTAAGAACAGGAACTACTCACCTGTCAGCTCTGGAGCCACTCCTGCATGTGGACATTCTAGATCCAGACATTTTCCTATGGTAGCAGAAGTGTCATGATGGAGGGAGGATGCTTTCTCACCAAGAAGTCTTTTGGACCAGTGGTGAGCTGCTTATCACTATGTTGTGAACTCTTGGTTTATTTAAATGTTTGTTTGACACGTGCCATGGCTTAATTCTAGGTCCCAATTCTGGCCATAGTACTCGTAAGCGGGTTGAACAGTGCCTCCCCAAAATTCTTATTAACCCAAAACTCAAAATATGACTTTATTTGAAAATAAGGCAATTGAGGTGAAACAAACTAAATTAGGTTAGTGCTTATTCTAACAACTAGTGTCCTTAGTAGAAGAAGAAAGGACACACAGAGGGAAGAAGGCCATGTGGATATAGAAGTAGAGACTGGAGTAGGGAATCTATAAAACAAGGAGTGCCGAGGTTAGCTGGGAGCACCAGACGCTGGGAGGGGCAAGAAAGATTCTGCCCTAGAACCTTCAGAGGGAGCCACACCTGATTTTCTGGTCTCCAGAACCATGGAAGAATGTATTTCTGCAGTTTTAAGATGTTGAGTTCATGGTGCTTTGTTATAGCAGTTTTAGGAAACTAGAACAAAACTTATCACTGCCAATCCACAGCAGCTGTTCAGTGAAGACTACCGCATCCTGTCTGGAGTAGCACACTACTTTGTATCAACGTAACACCTACCACCAGAAGGGCAAGAGTAGTGAGTGAGCACATTCACTAGCAAAACTAGAACCAATTCATGAGGTTCCATCAAGAATGACACCTGAGCTTTTAATAAGTTGGGGACAGTTATTCCTCAAGCATATAGGGGACATGCTGTCCCTCTGGCCTCCTAACATGGGAAAGTGAGACTCTTGCCAGTCTTTGAAGGTCATCTCCCATAGAACTCTCCTGTGTTTCCAATCTCCAAAGAGAATCCAGGATGCAGCACATCTAGCAGGCAGATGCACTGGTGCTTAAGGAACCAGGTCTTCTAACCCACCCAAAGAAGGATATGTCTGTGATCTGAACTGGTAGGAAGACTTGGGTGAGATGCATTGATCATCTTCCATTGGATAAGCTTTCATTGGACTGAACGATTCTGTGATAACTAAACTGAGTTGGGGCAAGCAGCCTTTAATAGTTCCACAATATGGTGTGAACATAAAGTTGCTCTTAGTGTTAACACTGAAGTTTGCCTTTTGGTACATTTTCTCTTACAAAATGTCACTATAGATTCCCAGAAAGGAGATGTAGCAAGGATGAGACCCCACTCTACATAGAGATGCTGGGCCTCTAAGGTAAGGATCCCCATTCCTCTACCTTCCCTGCCTCCAGGTTTCTGGCAGTTTAACTCCGTGGCCACTCTGTCTTCTGGTTCTTCTCTCAAATCCCTTGGAAGATGTTTATTTTCTTCCTCATCCTCAGGGGATTTAATAATAATATAAAAAGTATTTGTGTAAACTATACTGTCATTTATTAATTTTACCATTTATATTTTGAAAAAGTAAGAAAATAACAGAGATGTTAAGGTATTCAAGATAGACAAATGTTAAATTATAAATTCCTCTTCAACAGCAGATAACCATATTCTATATGGATTGTATTATAAAATTACACTATGTTGAATTTTTTTTTTCTTTTTCTGATGTTAAGGTTCCCCCTCCCATATCTGATATCAAAGGACCTGTCTGGTTGCAACTCCTGTGCCTCTGTTGCTCCTTCATTTGGAAGAAATTAGCAGGCCTTTCACATTTTTTGAAGGCAGCATCAGCTAGGGTCCATAGAAAAAGTAATGGCTTAGAAACCTTGATGAACGCCAGTTCTCCCAGGGCACATCAACTCTAAGTGTGCCTGTGTATGCATGGAGGGAATGGCAGATCTGAATAAACATCTTGCAGCATTTATTAGCGTTCCAGGATCTGCTGGCTATCCACATTTGTTGTGTTCTTTGTCTGCATTCTTCCAATAATGAGGTTAACCCTTCCTCTAACTGCATGGGGAGGAAATGTCCATGTTACACATAGCCCAACTATGCTCATTACCAAATGGTGTATCTAGTCCTAGCATATATGATGGATGTCACTGTGCCCTGGGGTGGATACAGAGATTATTCCCTGCTCTCGAGGACCATTTATAAGATCAGAGAAGAAAGGCACATGAACTATAGATAAATCATAATAGAATGATAAAATGGGCCCTAAAGTATTCTTAGCAAGCACCCCAATATGTATGTACATCTGAGCATAATTTGAAGACTAGAAGGTAGAACTGCTGGTTGAATGTGTGGCTAAGAAGCATTTGGTGGAATAAATCTTAGAGAAAAGGGTTGAAACATTGTTGATTGATCTGAAAACATGGCCTAGGATCAAGTCATTTTGAGCACAGTTCAAGGAAGTTCATTCAGATTATCACTGTCCATTTCCTGTGAACTGGTGTCCAATTCTAGAGTAAGACAAACTGTTTCTAAAAGCTGTAAGAACTAAGTTCCTCAGTCTTGGTGGTGCACCCAAATTCTCAGGGGTCAGAGGTTAGATGGAGTGTGATACAAATGTGGATATGTTTGCCAATGAGGAGCAGTGAACAGTTTCACCAAGGTAGCCATGATGGCAGGAGACAGTTCCTAGAGCAGCACTGACAAGGGGTTTGGCCCATTGCTTTGATTGACTCATGGGTCCTTCGCACCATCTTCAGAAATCTCAATACCTGCTCTCTGAAAAGTTTGAGAGAGAAAAGGATCAATGCTATGTGGATGATGAGAGATTGCTTAAATGAATTCATATTAGACAGCATCGTGGGTGTTCTGGAAATAGAGGAGATAGATTTTCAAAGGGCTGGAGATGCTGAATAGAACTATATACCTCTCTTACTGGAAGGTAAAGGCAGGCTTTTCTCCCAATGAAGAAACCATCCAGGAAACAGGTCTGAGCCAAAGGAGAATGAAATAAATGTGGAGGTAGTGTGAGCAAAGCCTTGAAAAGAGGGATTCTCTTCAGCTGAAGTAAGCAGAAAAAGTTTCATTAAAAAGGAATAATTTGAGATAAAACTTGAAGGTCATAGACATGGAAGGAAAAATAGGGAGAGATTCCAGCCCAAGGAAGCACTGTGAGCAAAGTCTGGGAGCTGGTGTTGAGAGAACGGGCAGCAGGGTAAAGGCAGAAGAAAAGCTGGGAATGGAGACAAGTGATGGTCGAGTCAGAAAAGTTGAGATAGGAAACAATGATGAGCTGGGTCAGGGAGCCTACATGTTGGCTACAATGCTTGAGATTTATTCTGCAGTCACTAGAAATTAGTTTGAGGAGAGTGGTTTTTAAGATGGAAGATGGTGATATCTGACCTGTGTTTTGGGAAGAACAGAAAAGGAAGACTGATCAATCCCCAAATTTGTCCACACCCTAAGCACCGGAACCCATGAGACCTTACCTTACATAGCAAAAGTAAAAGAGAAAAACACTTTGTATCCGTGATTCAACCAAGGATCTTGAGACAGGGAGCTTAGGAAGAGTAAGAAGGAGATGTCACCATGAAAGTGGAGGCTGACGTGACACCATGGTTCCAAGGGATCATATCAAGGAAGCTGAGAAAGTTAACCAATGGGTCCCCAGGGCCTCTAGAAGGGCAGAGCCAAATGCCACCTTGGTAGAGACCCACATTGACTTCTGACCCCCAGAAAGGATAGATGATCAGTTTGTGATTATTTTAAGTCATTAAGTTTGAAATAATTTATTACAGCATCAAGTAACCAACACTTTTGTGCCAAGCCTGTGGGAAGTGCCCTATGATTCCTCTTCATTGGCCTTCACAAAGGCAAACTGTGAAATGCATCATTATTTCCGTTTCACAGACAGCAACTTGAGGCTAAAAATTATTCAGTATATAGTAGCCACAGGTACTAAAAATTATTAGGGCTAATAATTATTAATTAAACACCTATTCTTTGTTCTTCAACCTATTGGGAATTTCAGTCCTACGTAAGATATTTTTAATGTTTTAATATAGAAATAATCAACATCAAAATCAATTATTGAATAACAAACATGGATTTTTATTACTTACAATGAATGCTATTAAATAAAATGTTAAATTAACCAAAACTATGAAATATTTTGATCACCTTAGAAAATCTTGCTATCATTGTTGCTTTTTTTAATTCAAATGGTTTTATCCATTATTTTGCCTTGTACTATTTTTAAGATTAAAAATTTATTATGCTTATTAAAAATTATTAAGGATAAAAATTATTAAGTATATAGTAACCACAACCAGGGGATACAAATTTGTTTTCAAACCCCATGTTCATATGACTTAAATACATGAAAAGAGGAGGTATTGGTGAGATAAAGGAAGAGGTGAAACTAACTGGGAGCTGGACTCACCATCTTGAGCATACTAAATGAAGTCACTTGTCTTTCTTAATATAGAAAATAAGAGGTAGAAGAAGCATTTCCAGTGGGACCTGGGGACAGGAAAGTCGTGTGTTAGGAGGCTGAATAGATAGCCTTGTGGAAAAGCCCGAGGCCATGCCTCAGTTGTAATAATTCTGTTATTTACTATGAGACCTTTGGAAAATCTACCATCAGATTTCTCATCAGCCAAGGGGGAATGGGTAGTACGTGGACCACAGAATCATTCAATGGACTATGCAAATACTATTTGTGAAACGCTCAGTCCAGTCCTTTTACACTTAGTAAATCGCAATAAATGATTTTAATAATGATTTGTTTACAAAACCTGTGGTACTTAGAAGTAAGTGTAAGGGAAACAAAAAGGTTATGAAATTCATGAAGACTTGAAAATTGATATACCTAGTCTTTGTTCTTCAACCTATTGGGAATTTCAGTCCTACATAAGATATTTTTAATGTTTTAATATAGAAATAATCAACATCAAAATCAATTATTGAATAATGAACTTGGGTTTTTATTACTTACAATAAATGCTATTAAATAAAATGTTAAATTAACCAAAACTATGAAATATTTTGATCACCTTAGAATCTCTTGCTATCATTTTTGCTTTTTTTAATTCAAATGGCTTTATCCATTAGTTTGCCTTGTACTATTTTTAAGATTGAACATTTAAAACATCTAAACTTTCAACAAAAATTATTGAGAGAAACCTGGATGTCAAAAAAGGTGAGGATTACTGGTAGAAAATGTGGAATGTTACACGACAACACACATGAAATATCCCAGTGCTGTTTCAACCATTGTATGTACATTCTCTCTCTGTATTCTACCACTGAGCAACCTGTTTGTCTCTTTAATAGAAACACAAAAAGAGTGAGTGTAATTTGGGGTATTCTTGATGTTGTATTTTGTGTGTGTATGCTAGTATTTTTTTCTTTTAAATATTCATCTGATTCAAAACAAAAACTATCAAAGCTCTATTTTAAACATATTATAATGGTGATGACCCATTATGTGAGTGTTTCAAACATATTCCCCTGTTGAAGATATCCAGGCAATGCCTTGTTCTTTCTGACAACTCTACTATTTTTATCAATTCTCTAACTTGCAGAATTTCTGTATCATTTTTTACTGTTATCATATTAAGTCCCCAATGTCATAAATTACTAGGCCAAGTTCAACTGCAGTCGGGAACACTTGCCCCTGTGCTAGTTAGGGAATTAACTTCTAATGAATAAAAAATCCCAGTACTGATCCTGAGGGCACCATCAAAAGATGGTACTTAAATAACGGCTTCAGTACATCTGTGTTATATAAAGACCAAGTCAGACTCGTGTCCATGAACAGCAAAGAGCATTAATTTGGGTCTTATCTGTAAAATAACCACTTATATGTTAAATCTAAGGTTCCGGTGACTTTCCAACTACATGCTCAATGTTAACACATTAGACATGGCAGCCCTTTACAAATAGCTACAGAACTTTCACTGAACATAAATTTGAAAGCTTTCATTTAGCATTTCTTTTCCCTAAACACTAAGCTTAATACTAAGGGGATAAAGGAACAAATGAAGAAGATAGTCTTCAGCCTTAGAGTTTTCTTATCAAGTAAGGGGGACCAAAGAAAGACCTGCAAAATAAAATAAATCACTGAATAGTAAACACATTTCAGGCATTGCTCTGTGTGCTCAGGAGAGAAAGGGATGGCCAGTGTAACATGGGCCCCTATACTCAATGAGAGTGAAAACATGCATTTCCATTGCTACAAATTAGTGTGTTATCCCAGATATGATGTAACAGGAAGACCCTTCACATCTATGCTGTTCCTTCCACATACCAAACCCAAAAGACTAACCGATTGGGAAACAATCAGTCAAGTATCTGAAAATTTCTCATAAACAATCAAGATAATAAAACTTTAAAAGGTTGATTAATTGTCACAGACTAAAGAAGTCAAGGACCATGATAATGAAATGAAATGTGAAATCCTGGAAGTGGGGAAAGAAAATACATTATTAGACAAACGGAATAAAGTCTGGAGTTCACTTAATAATGCAATCTGAAATTCAGTTAATAGTAAAGTATGAAAGTTGGTTTCTTAGATTGGATAAATGTATCAAATAATGCCACCTGATAACATGAGAGGAAGTTGAAATTGGATGAGGGGTCTGTGGGTTCTCTGTGCCATCTCCCGTCTCATCATTTTAACAGGTGCATTGTAGAGCTACATAATGGTGGGATTCAGTGTTACATATTTTTACGTGTGTATGACATAATAATTTGACCAATATCATTTCCACTATTTCCTCTTCCACCCCTGCTCTCCCTGGTCCCTTTCCTCTATTCTACTGATCTCTCTTCTACTTTTATGAGATTCAAACCCCACACCATTTTTATTTTTTTCTCCCTACCTTATATAAATCAGAGACAATAGACAACCCTTGACTTTCCAAGTTTAGCTTATTATACTTAACATAATGTTCTCAAGTTCCATCCATTGCTTTCTTCTTTATGGCTGAATGAAACTCCACTGTGTATATACACCACATTTTCTTTAATCCCTCATGCACTGATGAACACTGAAGTT
>JAJEJO010004685.1:17158-42734 GCA_020662805.1 Glaucomys volans
TCTGACTTTAATTCTTTAGAATAAACACCCCAGTTTGGTATAGCTGGTATAGTGGTACCATTTCTTCCTAGTCTTTTCCTTTTGTGTGTGTGTGTGTGTGTGTGTATGTGTGTGTGTGTTTTGTTTTGTTTTTCAATTTGTTTTGTTTTTGTTTTTGTTTTGTTTTGTTTTGGGGGAGTACCAGGGATTGAACCAAGGGGAACTTAACCACTGAGCCATATCATCAGCCATACATATATATTGTGTTTTGGTGGCAGGGATAGGGTCTCGCTAAGTTGACTAGGGCCTCTCTAAGTTGCTGAGGCTGGTTTTGAACTCTGGATCCTCCTGCCTCAGTGACCTGGAGCACTGGGATTACAGGAATGCACCACTGTACCTGGCCCCTTCCTAGTCTTTTGATGAATCTCCATAATAATTTCCATAGTGATTGTATTCATTTACAATTCCACCAACAGTGTAAAAGTGTTCCTTTCCCCCTACATCTTCTCCAGCTTTTATAATTGCTTGTATTTTTTATGGCTGACTTTCAAACTGCAGTGAGATGAAATATCTGTGGGCTTTGATGTGTTTTTCCCTAATGGATACAGATGTTGAACATTTTTTCAAATACCTGTTGACCATTTATATTTCTTCTTTTGAGAAATGTCTGTTTAGTTTATTTGCCCATTTATTAATTGGGTAATTTGCTTTCGTGGTGTCAAGTTTTGAGTTCTTTATATATTCAGGATATTAATCCTCTGTCAGAAGAGTAGCTAACAAAGATTTTCTCCCAGTCTGTAGTTTCTCACTACTTATTATCAATTTCTTCATTTTCTGTGCAGAAGATTTAATTTGATGTCATCTCATTTATTAATACTTGGTATTATTTCCTGAGCTTTAGGGGTCTCATTAAGAAAGTCATGGTCTGTGCCTATCTGTTAGAGCTTTGAACCTATGCTTCCTTTTAGGAGTTTCATTATTTCTAATCTAATTCCTAGGTCTTTGATCCATTTTGAGTTGATTTTTGTGCAGGATGAGAGATGAGTGTCTAGTTTCATTCTTCCCCATATGGATAAACATTAGTCCAAGCATCGTTTGTTAAAAAAGCTGTCTTTTCTCCAATGTCTTTGGCACCATTGTCAAGAATCAAATGACTATATCTGTGTGGGTATATCTGTGTCTTTTATTCTGTTCCATTGGACATGTGTCTGTTTTTATGGCAGTAGCTCAGTTTTATTATCTGTAGTATAATTTGAAATCAGATATTGTGATGCCTCCAGCAATGCTTTTTTTGACTTAGAATTGCTTTGGCTATTCCAGTCGTTTATTCTTCCAAATGAATTTTAGATTTTTTTTTTTTTTTGTAGTTCTGTGAAGAATGTCTTTTGTGTTTTGGTGGGGATTGCATTAAATCTGCAGATTGCTTTTGGTGGTGTGGTTATTTTAGTATTAATTATGCCTATCCATGAACATAGAAGGTCTTTCCTTCTTCTCATCTTTTTATTTTTTTTTTTCAGTGTTACCTCATTTTTTATTGTAGAGGTCTTTCACCTCCTTGGTTAGATTTATTCTTAGCTTGTTATTTTGTTTTGTTTGGTTTGGTTTGGTTTTGGTTTTGTTTTCTTTTCTTTTCTAGCTATTATGAATGGAGTTGTTTTCCTGATTTCTTTCTCAGCAGATTCAGTGTTGTTATATAGAAAAGCTATTTTTTTTCGTATGTGGATATTTAACCTGCTACTTTGCCAAAATTTTATTAGCTCTAGCAGTCTTGTGGCATACTGCTTTGGATTTTCTAGGAATAGGATCATATAATCTGCAAAGAGTAATAATTTGATTTCTTCCTTTCATATTTTCATCCTTTATATTTCCTTCTCTTGCATGTTTGCTCTGTCTAGAATTTCTAACACTAGGTTAAATAGGAGTGGTGAGAGTGGACATCCTTGTCTTGTTCCAAATTTTAAAGAAAATGCTTTCAGTTTTTCCCCATTTTTATGAGGTTGGTTTTGGGTTTTTCATATATAGCTTTTATGATGTTGAGGTAGGTTCCTTCTATCCCTAGTTTTTTCAGTATTTTTATCTTGAATGGGTGTTGAATTTTGTCAAAAGTTTATTCTGCATCAATTGAAACGATTAAGTGATTTTTGTACTTAATGCTATTTATGTGGTGAATTACATTTATTGATTTCTGTATGTAAAACCATCTTGCATCCCTGGAGTAAAACCAACTTGGTCATGATATGCAATCTTATATGTTGTTGAGTGCGGTTTGCTAATATTTTATTATGGAGTTTCACATCTAAGTTCATCAGGGATATCTATCTGTAGCTTTCTTTCCTTGATGTATCATTATCTGATTTTTGTATGAGTGTAATACCAGCTTCACTTAATGAATTTGGAGGTGTTCCATCCTTTTCTATTTCATGAAATCATTTTAGCAGAATTGCCATTATTTCTTCTTTTAAGGTCTGGTAGAATTCTGCTGATAATTTGTCTGGTCCTGGACTTTTCTTGGCTGGAAGTCTTTTTTATTACTTCTTAGATCTCATTGATAGCTATTAATTTAAGATTTATATATCCTCTTGATTCAATTTTGACAGGTCCTATATGCCTAGAGATATATCCATTTCTTCTTGCTTTTCCAGTTTATTGAAGTATAAATTTTTCAAGTAGACCCTAATCATTCTCTAGATTTCTGTGATGTCTGTGGTGATTTCTCCTTTTTCATCTCTAATTTTATTAATTTGGATCTTCTCTCCTTTTCTTATGGCTAAGGATTTATCAATTGTTTTTATCTTTTTAAAGAACCAACTCATCATTTCATTGATCTTTTGTATTTTTTAATTGTTTCTTTGGTTTCAGTTCTGATATTAATTATTTTCTTCCTTGTATTGGTTTTGTAACTGGTTTATTTCTGTTTTACAAGGACCTGAGATTCATCATTAGGTTGTTTATTGGAGTCTTTCTTGTTTTCATAGGTATGCACTCATAGTTATAAAATTTGCTTTTAAAACTGCCTTCATAATGTTCAAGAGGTTCCAGTATGTTGTATCTCTACTCTTATGTGGTTCCATGAATTTTTAAATTTCTTCATCAATTTTTTCTATCACCCTGTCATTATTCAAAAGTGTGTTGTTCAGTTTTAATGTGTCTGTATTTTTTGGCATTGATTTCTAATTTAATTTTTTTATGATCAGATGAAATGCAAGGAATTTTATTTTTGTTTTCTTGTTTTTATTGGTTAGAGTTTCTTGATGGCCTAAAATATGGTCTGTTTTGGAGAAATTTCCATGAGCAGCTGAGAAGAAAGTGAATTCAACACTTGTTAAACGAAGTATTGTATAGATGTCTGTTAAGTCCATTTGATTTACAGTATTTTGTAGGTCTAAAGAGTGTTTCTTAATTCATGTCTGGGTGACCTATTGGTGAAAAAAGTTGTGTTGAAATTCTTCAATATTATTGTACTTGGATATATCTGAGTTTTTAAGTCAAGTAGTGTATGTTTTATGTGCTTATATGCACCAAAGTTTAGGGCATAAATATTTACTATTGTTATATCTTTTTGTTGGAGTGTTCCATTTACCAATATGAAGTGATTTTTCTCATCTGATGAATTTTGGCTTAAGTCAGCTTTGTTCAATATGAGAGTAGCTACTCTTGCTTATTTTCAGGCTCCATTTACATGTTATATAAATTCCATCCTTTAATTTTCAGACTGTGACTCTCTTTTCCTGTAAGGTGAATCTCCTGCAAGAAATATACATTTGGTCTTGATTTAAATTCATTATTCCAGCCTATGTCTTTTAATTGGAGAGTTGAGACCATTTGCAGTCAATGTTATTATGTAGAGGAGTTTATTAATTCATGTCATTTGATATATTTTCAATGATGATTTTGATCCTGTTTCTCATTTTCTTAGCTACTCTTCAAATAATATTTGTCCATTTGAGAGTTCTTGGCTTGTTTATTTCTTCTGTATTTATAATTTCTTTAAATATTTTCTGAAGTGACAGCATAATAGTGATGAATTCATTTAGTACCTATTTGCCTTGGAATGTTAACATTTCCTCTTCAATTCAGAAGCATATCTTCATTTAGGGCTTGGAATGATGTATTCCAGCAAATGGAATGATGTTTGGTTGGCCTCTAAATATGACCTGCTGTTTTTCTCTTGCAGTTTTTTAAAGTTTGTCTTTGTTTTTTAAATTTTATCTTTTTAAAATCTGTATGTTAGGCATTTTATTTAAAATGTATCATGGAAAGATTCTTTTTTGATCTTGTATATTTGGCATTTTGAAAGCCTCCTATTCTATATGTACATCTCATTCTTAATGTTTGAAATTTTTTCTAGTATTACTTCCCTGAAAAGTGTATCCCTGCATTAGCCTTCATCTCACAACCATCTTTGAATCCATTGATTCATAAATTTTGTCTCTGAATATTGTCCCAGAGTTATTGGATATTCTTGTCATTGTTACTTATTTTATTTTCTTTAATACTGTCTGTTTTAGTCAGCTTTGTTGCTGCTGTGACTAAAAGATCTGACCAGAACAACCACAGAGGAGAAAAAACTTATTTGGGGGCGCAAGGGTTCAGAAGTCTTAGTCAACAGACAAAAGGTTCCACTCCTCAGTGCCCAAAGTGAGGCAGTACAGCATGGTGGAAGAGTATGGCAAAGGGAAGCAGCTCACATGATGATAAGATAGCCAAGAGAGAAATCTCCACTTGCCAAATACAAATATATACCCCAAAGTCACACTCCAATGCCCCACCTCCTCCAGTCACACCTCACCTGCCTTCAGTTACCATTCAGTAAATCCCATCAGGTGATTAATTCACTGATTAATCATTTCTTCTCCAGACCTTCTTTAATTGTCTCACATATGAGCTTTTGGGGGACACCTTGGATCCGAATCATAACATTACCTGAATATTCAAGGCTGACTACTTCATCTTCCAACTATAAGAGTCTGTATTCAGTATGTTCTACTTTATTAGAAACATTTTCAACTAAATATTTTATTTGATTTATTGTGACTTTTATTTCAAAGATTTTTGTTTGGTTCTTTTTTAATATATCTATCTTCTTATTGAATGTGTCAATCACATCCTGTACTGACTTCCATAATTCTTTCAGTTGTTTTTCTGTGTTCTCTTGGAATTCACTGAAAATTTTTGATAAACATTTTTTTGAATTATTTTTCTAATATTTCATCTACTTCAATGTCTTTGGAGTCAGTTGCTGATAAATTATGAATCTTTAGGAGTCATTATGTTACCTTTTTTTCTTTTTCTTTTATTCCTGTGTTGGAGTTAATGCATTTGTTGGGAGGGATTTATATTCTACATTTATATGTAGTCCTTTTTAGGGCACAGTCTCCTCTTGCCAAAGTTTTCAGGGGAATCAGGTCATTGTGATTTTTTAAATACATATCCAAATTCATTATGTAGTATAGTTCTCTTGTATTCCTTTAGTATGATTAGTGGGTTTTGATACAGTGTAGAGTGAATCAGGGCTTGAAGATTCCACTTTTCCATTAATTCTCAAGAGTGGGGTTATCTTTATAGCTCTCTCAGTTGTTCTCTATACAGCAGGCACACTCTGTAGGGTGCAACCTCTGTGAATTCTCTTCTTCACTTAAGAACTCTGTATATTCTAAAGGGGTTTGGAAGTTGTCTGTATTAAAGCCTCTCATAGGTATTGTGTCCACAGCTTTTGTGTTAGTTCTCTGTCTGATTTTGTAGTAGTCAAATATCTATGAATGGAAGATAAACCTCCCCACTCCAGCTGTTCTACTTGCTCATTTGTTTGGGGGTTTGGTTCCTTCTTTCCTTGTATAAAGTACAATTAACATTTGAGCATGGTTAGTTTTTGTATGGCATAAGTTGCACTGTCTTTTGGTTGGGCTTAACTCAGCAGCAGAGTTTATACCCTATGAACTTGTAGTGTCCCAGTACATTCCCACTGCTTCACAGAAAACAGGGAAACAACAGAAATAAACAAAACAGTGCATTAAAATGAATAGGCAGTGCTTCCTATGACACCTACAATACTAATTATCATAAGAACATAAATTGCGGTGTCAGCACGTTGATTTTGCCAACAACAAAATCAATAAATAACCATAGGCTAAATCTGGCAGTAAGCAGCATGCGTCAATCACACCAACCACATTGCCAATAACTTGAATGGTGGGGACAGAACTCATATTGACCAATTAGTTCTAAAAAATGTTAAAAATAGAGTTCTAAAAGAAAAGAAACTGTGATGAGGGTAAAGAAACAATGTGAACAGAGATGTGACAATGTGAAAAGCAGACGACATATAGCACATGATGGCAATAAAGAAGGAAGAAAAATAAATATAGGAACTAAGTCAAGGGAGAGAGAACAAGAGTTTGGTTCAAGAGAGAGCAACAAAGGAGAGAAAGAAATGAGAAAAACAAAATAAACAAAAAATCAAATCAAAAGACAAGACACAGAAAAATAGCAATAAAGAAATGCTTAAAATGAGGAAAAAATAAACTAATTTGTATATGCATGTATATGTATGTGTGTGTGTATGTGTGTGTGTGCATCCACAAACCAATCAGAATAGCAAGCACACCAAAAGAAAAAGAAAAGAAAAAAATATATATTTTTAATGAAAAAGAAAGAAGTGTCAAAATTCTTGAAGAGGATATTATCACTGCCTATGCCCATCTGACCTTCTTTCCATATCTTCATTGGCTACGTACCTGTTAGAGCAAACTCTAGGGGACTGTTAAACTTTTCTGTTTGTTGCTCATGGAACTGCCAGCTGGAGTAACCTAAAATTGACAGTGGTTGAAATAGCTCTCAGTTTCCATTCTCATGAGGATAAGGTAGGAGGAGTGGGAAGTACACTGATGATTAGACAGATCAGATGGATGTGCTCCCAAGGTGGAACTGCTATAGTATTCTAGGTAAGGAGTTGAGACAGTTGGACCTTAGCTCTAATCAAGTCTTACAGGCTTTGTCGGGTGGTTTCTCCTCTGGAGAAATTAGATCAAACACATCCCTAGGACTGAGCTGATGCTGACCTCTGCCCCAAGTCTGTATCTCAGGAGCCTCCTGAAAATTCTACTCATCAGGGAGGGGAGCCAAACCTCTTTAGATTTCACACACCCCACCACCCTCAAATACAGCCTTCTTAGCATTTGTCTCTGAATATATTCACACCCACCAGTTCTGTTTCCCAATCCTCTTCATCTGATCACATGAGCCACCAAAATCACAGGAAAAGTGAGTTGCACTCTCCTCCGTATCTCTGGCTTGATCTCCCTTGATAGAATCTCATCTCTATGTGTTTCCTCACGTTCTTCTAGGTACAACCTAGACCACATGGCCAGCACTTGCCAGGAGAGTATGGCAAAGTTTGCTGTGATCTATCAGGTTCCTGTAGGAGTGAGTCGCAACACGGACTCCAAAAGACTGCTTCTACCTCAGTTTTCTGCTTGCCAGATGAGAATACAGAGCACTTATCAAAGGTCAGCTCACTGTGCAGCCTGTGCAGTCAACTAAGTTCAGGATGCTCTTTTGTCCCACAGTCCTTTCCATGATACCCTTGTCCACTGTATTTATCTGTCTGTGCTATCCCTCTCCTCTTGGTGAACCAACAGAACCACAACCAACATGGTTCCAATTACTCTCTTGTCCTTTGTTCAATGCACCTACATTTCTGAATCTGTAAGAGACTCTTGATGTCTGGTATTGAGTTTCAGCAAATTCCTCCTTTTATCCACTATTCTGAGAAGAAGTGTTCTTGCAGTTTGAATGTGAGCCACAGAGCAACTGTAAATGCAACCTTCCTCTAATCTACCATCTTGCATATCTCTCTGTGCTCTTTAAAATTTTACTATAAATTGAAAATTATCCCAAAATGGAGAATTCATTAAGAAAATAAATGTGAAAAGTTTCCAGGTTCTGGTCAAAGCATAAAAGGAGCTTATAAGTTGTTATTCTGTCTTAACCAAAAAAAAAAAAAATCTAAACAACTAAAAAGTCAATAATTGGATCAGTCAAAAAAGTGAGGTTACAGGGCAAACCACAGCTCCCAAATTTCTAAAAGACAAGGATATGGATATAGAAAAATCATGATTTCTTGAAGCAGAAACCAGTCTGACAATTAAACACTCTAAGAGGGAGTTATTTTTATTGGTGTTCTCTAAACAAAACAAAGAGCATATATAAATGAAGATACATGTTATAAGAATTGCACTCATCATTACAGAAGCTCAGCAGTCCCAAGATCTACATCCAGCAACTTGGAGACCAGGAGAGCCAGTGATGTAGCTTTAGTCTGAATCCGTGGGTCTGAAAACCAGGGAAAGCAAAGGTAAAAGTTCTAGTGTGAGAGTTGGCAAGTTTGATATCTAAGAAGAGGTTCAAGTATGAAAACAGGAAAAGATCGATGTCCTACAACAAGGAGTAAGGCTGGATAAGTTCCCTCCTAATTAATCTTTTTGTTCTGATTGGGTGAGTGCACTTACATCAGGGACGGAAACCTGCTTTACACATTCTGCCAATCCAACTGTTAATTTAATTCAAAAACACAAACATACTCACAATAATGCTTGACCAAATATCTAGGTACCCTCTGGCCCAGTCAACTTGACACATAAAACTAATTATCATAGGTGCTCCTATACTTTCATGAGTTTTAACCTCTTAGAGTAGTTACAGGTCATCATAGTGAATATTGGGGGAAAAAAATCCCTTCAGAATTCAAGTAGAGGAGAGAAAAAGTGGTTGTTTGGAAATGTGCTAGAGTGTATATTCTTCTTAGCAAGTTCTGTCCTCGAGAAACTTATTAAGGTTTTGTCAGAGCTTAATTGGCCTAGGGAAAGTGAAATAACCAATACCAGTCATCTCCACTTATCCTGTCCCACCAAAAACAAGGGAAAATTTGAGAAGCATTGGAAAGTTCACAGCCCAGAGAACAAATCTAAGTATAAGATTAAGCTTTAGTCATAGGACTATAGAACTCCTCACACCTTATCACCACATCACTAAGGACCTATTGTGATAGGGTTTCTTGCATCCAAAAAATTATGCCCAACTTTCAGCAAGCATCAGAGGCAGACTCCATTTGGCAGAGATGATGGGAATATCAGACCAGAAATTTTTTTGAGAACTATGAACAATATGCTAAGGGCTCTTTAAAAAGAAACATAGCATAAAGAATGCCTTTGAGAGGGTCTTGGTAAACTGAACGTGACTGAGCAAAGAATCTCTGAGCTTAAGGATATATCAATACATCTCAGTACAAACTTCCAAGTCTGTAAAAGCAAGGAGCAAAGATCCTGGAAAAAAAATGGAACTGAATAAATAAATAAATAAGTGTAGGTATTTATTACAGAGAAAGAAGAGACAGAGAGATTAAGCAAATGAGACCCAATGTTAACAACTGGTGAACACAAATTTCAGTTAGACAAGAGTAATACGTTCAGATCTATTATACAAACATGGTGATTACAGTTAAAAATAATGTTTTGAACTCTGGAAAATTGCTAAGAGTAGAATTTAAATGTTCTCAGTACAGGAAAAAAATGTAATTACTATGTGAAGTAATGGATATGTTATTAGGCTTGACTGAGTTATTCCACAGTATGTATCTATATCAAAACATCTTGCTGTATACAAAAATGTGTACAATTTTTATTTGTCAATTAAAAAATAATTGGTAAATCTAGATGAAGCGTAGATGTTATTGTTTTATTCTTGCCTCTCTCTTGTAGATTTGAAACTTTCCAAAATAAATCTCATTTTACTTACCAAATAAAAAAAAAAGGAACTGAATATCCAAGAACTGTAGAAACAAAAAAGTGAAAACATACATGTAATGGGCATGCCAGCACAAATAAAAGAGCAAGAAAGAATCTGTATTTGAAACAGTAATGGCTCAGAATTTCTCCAAATTAGTGCCAGACACCAAACCACAGATCCATGAAATCCAGAGAACACCAAACAGGATAAATGCCTGTATCTAAGCTGATCACAACCAACAGCTGATAAATCAAAGATGAGGAAAAAATTGTGAAAGAAACAAGGGAGAAAACAACCACCTTGCCTGCAAAGGAGAAAAAATTGGAAGTACATCTCACTTCTCAGAAACCATGGAAACAAAAGGCGAGTGGAGTGAAATAAAGTCCTGGGAGAGGGGAAACGTCTAGAGTTCTGTATCCAAGGTATCCTTCAGAGCTAATGGGATATGAAGATTTTTTCAGACAAATAAAAATTTGGAAATTTATTGTCAATGGTCCTGCCTACAAAATAAAAACAATCCTCCAGAAAAAAAAATGATGCAGTCAGAAACAATGATAAGCATAATGAAAAGATAAAGGAATTAGAGAAGGAATAGTGAAAGAAAAATACAAACTTTTATTTTTCTTATTATGATAATCGTTTGTTCTAAATCACAGCAACAATATATTGGAGGAATAGAGCGAAAGTATAATTTGAAATGGATGACAACAATAATACACGATATATACAGAAAAATGGGAATATTGTGCTATCCTAAGGTACTTGCATTACCCATGAAGTGCTATAATGCTATTTGAAAGTGGATTTGTATTACCTGTGAATGCTAACAATAATTGATAATTGACAAGCAAAAAAAATTGAAAAACAAATTGAAAACTCAAATATGTATGGCAAATATGTATACATATGTATGATATACTAGGAAAGGAGAGAAAGTGGAATAAAATACAATGTTCCATTATCACCAAAAATAGCAGAAAAAAAGTTGAAAAACAGAAATACAAAAGAATGGATAGAAAACAATAATAAATGTGGTAATTACCTAATATCATATATCATGTTAAATGTCAATGGTCTAAATATCTCAATTAAAATACAGAGATTATCAGAGTGGAACAAAAATAACCAAGAACTAGCTGTATGTTGCCTACAAGAAGCACATTTGTGTTAGCCAGCTTTTCATCACTGTGACCAAAATACCAATCCACAACAACTGGGAGGAAGAAAAATTTACTTTGGCTTCTGGTTTCAGATGTTCATTCCACAGATGACCAAATCCATTGCCTTGGGCCTAGGATAAGGTGGAGCATCAGGGCAGAATTGCATGATGGAGGAAAACCAATCGGCTTACAGCATCTGAGAAGCAGAAAGGGAGAAAGGAACATCAGGGTAGATAAACCCTTCCAGGGTACACCCACAACGACACACCCACTCCACCATGCCACTTACCTGCCTGCAATTACCATCTTGTCAGTCCATTCAAACTAGGATGGAAAACTAGGTTAAAGCCCTCATATTCTAATCATTTCACCTCTAAATATTCCTGCATTAACACAAGATCTTTGAGAAACACCTACTATCTAAAACATAGCACCACTTCAAATATGAAGATACATGCAGATTAAAAAGTAGAGAATGAAGAAAGATACATCATACCAACATAATAATGGAAAAAGCAAGCATAGCTATATTAATTCCAGACAGACACATTTAAGAGAACAGAAAATAAGAGGTATAAAGAGAAGCATTACATGGTGCTTATGAGGTAAAGAATCCAAGAAGGCACAACCATTCTAAATGGATCTACACCTAACAACATAACACATGTATTTATAAGAGAAAAATAAAGACAGGACTGTAGGAAGACTCCAACACCTGTAGGTGAAAAATAGAGCTAGGAGGCAAAAAAATTCCTCCTGGTTTATATCCCAGACATAGCTTCCACTCAATTGCTCCCGTGATCAATTGAATATAATTGACATCCGTCAACCATTTCATCCAATTATCAAAGAATACACATTATACTCAAGATTACAGGAAACATACGTCAAAATAGCCCACATACTTAGCCATAAAACACACCTTAAATACATAAGAGATTACACAACGTAGTAGTGTAAGAGATTACACAATGTCTGCTCCCAGACAAAATAGAATTAAACTATAAATCAATGACAAATATATCTGAAAAAGATCAAAACATATTTGGATATAAACAATACAGCTCTAAGTAATATATGAACTAAGAAGAAATCTCAACAGGAATTTTTAAAACTACATTTTAAACTAATCAAAAATGAAAATACAGCTTGTCAAAATTTGTGAGATACAGTGAGAGCAAAGCTTAGGAAGAAATCTCTACCTTTGAATGCACACATTAAAATAAGGAGATTTAAAATCAATCATCTAAATATCCACTTTAGGAAACTAGAAAAAGAAGAGCAAATTACATCTAAGGTAAGCAGGAAAATGGAGCGAAAATAGTCTTTTCAATGAAAGGTGCTGGAACAACTATATCCATGTGCAAAACTAACTAAATAAATAAAAAGTTTGAAACAAAGCATGGGCCTTACACCCTGCACAAAAATGAACACAAAATGGTTCTTATATCTAAATGTAAAACTGTAACTCAATAACACAAGACTCTTAGAAGACAGTACAGGAGAAAGCCTAAATATCTTGAATATTTTTGTATCTATTAAATACAATACAAAGGGCATAATCCATGACAGAAATAATTGATGAGCTGGATGTTATTGAAATTAAAATGTCTGCTTTGCATAAGACAATGTCAAAAGAATGAAAAGACAACTCACTTACTAGGAGGCATATTTGATAAAGTATTACAACCAAAATATATAAAGAACACTTAAAATTCAACAATAAGAAAGCAAACAACCTGATCAAAAATGGTTCCAAAACCTTAAAAGATTCCTCACCAAAGAAGACATCTAGATGGTAAAATTCATATGAAAAGGTATTCCACATTATGCATATTAAAGAAATGCAAATCAAAACAATACTGAAATACAATTACACAGTTATTAGAGTAGCCAACATCCTAAGTACCAAACAGCACAACTGCTGATGAGGATGTAGAAATTTAGAAACTCTCATTCATTACTTGTGAAAATGCAAAACAGTACAAAGAAAAGCTACTTTGGAACATGGTTTGGGAGTGTCCTACAAACCTAAACATACTCTTATCATAAGGTCCAGCACTCAAACTCCTTGTTATTTTCTCAAAGGACTTGTTAACATGTCCACACAAAAATGTACACATGAATGTTTACAGCAGCTTTATTCATAATTTCCAAAACTTGAAATCAGCCAGGACTTTCATATAGAGAAATAGATACATCATATGATAAATATAGAAAATGGGACATTATCCAGCCTTGAAAAGTTAACATGACTTGAGAAGAAAAGAGGAAATCTAAATGCATATTTTAAATAAAAGAAGTCAATCTGAACAGGCAGTATAGCTCACAGTTCTGACAAACATGAAGGATAAAACTTCAGAGGCTATGAAAAGGGATAGGGTTACCAGGGTTGGGAGGAGAGAGGGACCAACTGGTGGGACACAGGGGTAAGGAAGGACAGATTGAAGAGTGCAAAGGCAAAGTAGGAAACCTTGATCCCATCCGTATCATTAAACATCTGTCCAAACCTGTAGGACATGTAACTGTAAGTGGACCATAATGCATGCTATGCATTTGGGGAGGATAATGGCATATCAACGTAAGTTAATCGACTGTAACAAATGAACCATTCTAGTTCAAGATTTTGATAGTGGGGAAGGCTTTTCTTATGCAGGGAAAAGAGGTAAATAGCACATCTCTGTGTTTTCTGCTTAATTTTGCTATGAACCTAAAATTTTTCCAACAAAAAAGACCATTCAAGAAAAGGGGGGAATGTGCTGAGTAGGATTATAAGAATTTTTCCAATAATGATTCTACAAAGTTATACACAAATTTCCAAAGAAACATCTGGCTATGACTAAACTCTACATGGAAATTCAGGAAAAACTTCACTAAGATTGATTTTGAGATAAATTTCTGAGGCTCTAACTTTGTCACCCACACATGAGCATGCATACACACACAAACAGATTAGTGAAGGAACATTGCACCTGCAAGAGGCCTGAAACATATAATGGCATACCTGTAAGAGTTATGACATTCATGAAAATCTTCCACATTAGGCCCAGAACCACTGTGCCAATGGCCCACACTACTTTAGAGGGCACAGAAGTATCTTCATTTTCTTTGAAAATTAGAATGAATGAAAAACGTTTCTGGGTCTGTAAAGATGATTTAACATATAATATTAATATAATTTTCTTCATAACAGTGCAATAGTAAAATAATTTTGACAAGTTTTCCTGTCCTCATTTTATTTATTCTATTTCTAATCCTTTACATCACTGCCTAAAAAAACTGTGAGGTAGTTAAAGATTTAAAATTACATGATTATGTGAGCAATTTTCTTGATTTAAACTAACTTGTGTATAATTTATTAATCAGTAAACACTAACATACTAAATGTGCATGAGTTAAGGGAAGAATCTAAATCAGTGTACATAATTTGTTCTTCCAATTTACTTGTTAATGTGTAAAAAGCTGATATTAGCCCAAGTTTATGCAACTTCCTTCTCTAATGAAAGCAAGCATTATATGCTTTGTGATCATCACACATGCCCTTAAGCTGTGGTCTGAAAATATTTATACCTCCAAAATATATTTGCGTAGCAGAAAATTTTGCCATATTATTACTGGTTTCTGTGCTACCTCATATAAAGCAACTTTCCTTATTTTTAAATAACTTTCCTCGCTTCTTTTGGACTTAGAACCTTATACTTCTCTTTATCTTTTAACAGTAAAACCAACATACAACCTTGGACTTGTGTTAAGAGTAGGGTAAATAGATGGGAATTCATAAGACTGGAATTATGGTTTCCTTGTTGCCTAAAATATTAACGCTCACTGAGCATTACAGCTACAGAGCTTCATTCCTTTTGGCTGACACTGTCTTCAATTGAAATGAAGATGTTAATGTAAGGTGAAAATATTCAGTCTCATTTCAAATTTTGTATGGCTCTCTCCTGTGAGGAAAGAATGAAGAGAGTCTGAAGTCACCTGATAAGTGGAGAATTTCATATAAGAAGGAACAGATTGAAAAATACAAAGGCATCATGGTAAACCTAAATCTCATTCAAAACTTCTTTGTGCATTCTGTGACAATGATTAATGTCTTAGTCCATCCAGGCTACTAGAACAAAATACTATAAACTGGGTGGCTTATAAACAACAGAAGTTTATTTCACTCAATCTTGGAAGTTCAAGATCAAGGCACTGGCAGACAGTGTCTGATGAGGAAATGTTCCCTTGTTCCTAGGCAGCACTTTGGCCCTGTGTCCTCACATGGTGGAAGGGGCATATGAGCTCCCTCAGACCACTTTTGTAAGGGCACTAATTTCATTCAGAGGGCTGCATCCCTAAAGATTGCTCAATAATCCTCACTTCTTAATACTATCACATTTTGCAATTGTCAGTGTATGAATTTTGGGTGGACACAAACTTTCACATAACAACATTATATGCAAGTATATGCATATGCACAAATTCTATGAACCTATGTATGGATGTGCCTAAATGGTATGTAGAGCTATCATGTCATGTAATATACACAACAAAACAAAGTCTATCCACACAAGCAATCACCACCTGGAGTGTGACTGCCCCTCTAATGGACTATCCATTATTAAGTTGGAAGTAGTAAGCAGGAAAAAATAAAAGAAAAAGATCTTGCAGCTAGCGGAGGGCTGTGTTTTGTCCAGACCCCTGCTGATTCTCCACTGTGTTTGGTAGTTGCTCTTTTCACCGCTCATTAACACTGCAGTCCAAAGGAAGGGCACTTGTTTCCCAGTCTTGCAGTAACCTCATTATCTCCTAATTGTTTGCACCCTTTCCTTTCTGGATACAATTCAAAAGCCCATTTTCTCTCTGTAGATTCTACTGGGCAAAGCACCTCTGTCCCAGAGTCCAGTGTTCAAAGATAGACTCTCAGTATTAACCCTTCCATTGAAGTGGAGGGCAGGGAGGGGAGGAATTTGGATTCTGATGAAAGTCTCATGCAAAGAAGCAGAAAAGAAACACTACTGATAGGCCACTCCTTCCACATCAGTCATCTCTGACTCCTAGGCAGCCATGTGTGTTAGGAAGCACTGATCCTGTTCTATGATTACTACGCTTTATTTTCCATTTAGTGCTAAAGTCATTTAAGTAAGTCTTAATGAATAAATAATGAGTCCCCCTTTATCTAGGGTCAAAACCAAGCTTCAGAAATATTTGTAACTTTTGACTGTCATTTATTATCTGGTCATCAACTTCTTATTTTAATTCTATTTTTTTTTTTTTTTTTTTTTGATTCACTCAACCTCTCAGACAAGAAAATGGAGACTGAAAGAAGGGCTAGCTTTCCAATCTCCCAGCAGGGTGAGTATAAAGAAAATGAGATGATTGATCAAAATGACATTATAGCCACTTTCTTATCTAGGCCCTCTCAAACTTGCCTGACCCTTAGAATCATCATCACCCTTAGAACCACCACCCTATCACCCTGACTCTACCACCAAAAAGCACAAAGTAAGCCATAACCTCCTGGGGACCAGCCTGGACTCCCTTAGTGTGTGTGTGTGTGTGTGTGGTGTGTGTGTGTGTGTGTGTGTGTGTGTTTAATTCCTTTTAAATTTTGTTTATTTTTTATTTTAAAAAACTTTCCAGATGTCCCTGCTGATTGCATAATCAAGCAAATTTGGAAAACAGCTCTAATGCTAAAGAGAGAGGGCAACTTAAACATTTCACATGTACCATTTTGAATGCATTATAGCACATGTTTTTAATCTGATACAAACAAATACAGTTCTAATTGCATTTCAGCCTTGGGGAGGGGCACATTTTAGGAACAGGACTGCTACATCCAGGACTCTTGCTGAAATTCAAGTTCTCCACATGCGTGGAGACGTGGGGAAGAAGGGTGGCATCTTCTCTTGAAGCCCAAGTTTAGACAGTGCCTGAAAGGAGTGATGGAGTCCATATGTGATGTCCAGGAAAGAGCTCCTGCAGAGGGCATGGGAGGTCATGCTAAGCTGGAACTGAGTAGAAACTCATGAGGAACACTTCTTTCCTCTATGCTCACTGCTTTGCTTATGGCAAGCATTTTGGGAAACTTAAAGAATTTTCTTAAAAGGCAAAATATTGAAAAATCACTTGGCTTTGAAAAAGTTGGAGCTGCCCTTATGGGCCTTGGAACTACACTGATTTAATATAGCCTGAAGCTTTATGAGGAGAGAAGCAATCCTGGATAAACTGCAGAATCACCATACGTTTTTACTAGAGATTTCTTGGAACTGTCACCGTTATGAGCACAAGATATTCCAGGAAGCTACTGCCAACGGAAATGAGATGAACTGCTGAGTGGAGCCCCCTGGGATGCTGAGCAACTGCCAGCTGCCAAGGGGTGGTCTTCAGAAACTTCCAAGGTGGTACACGTCTGAGCCATTGGCAGGAACCCCTGTAGAATGGAGATGCAGTTGGAAAGTCCCCCCAGTCACACCATAAGGGCTTGACACTGACTGCTTGATATCATCTTGTCTCTCTCATATAATCCCAATTAATTCTGGATACCTAAAGAAAATTAAAGAATCAAGATAAACCTATTCAACAGTCAAATTTTCATTGCTGTGATAAATACCTGAGTAAAGCAACTTAAAGGAGGGAAGATTTATTTTGGCTCACAGATTTAGAGGTTTCAGTCCATGGTTAGCTGACTCCAGTGCTTCGGGTCTGGGATGAAACAGAACATCATGGTGGAAGGACTTAGAGGAGGAGAACTATTAAGCTCATGACAGCTGGGAGGCAGACCGAGAGACAGAGACAGAGACACACTGAGAGAGAGAATGAAAGAAAAAAGAAGAAAAGGAGGAAGAGGAAAAGAAGAAGGAGAAGGAGGAGGAGGGTATAGTCCCCAAGTGCACATTCCCAAGAACCCAATTCCTCCCACTTTCTCCCCCCTCCAAAACTTTTCACCACCTCCCACTAGTCCATTAAGAATCCTTCAATGGATTAATCCACTGATAAAATCAGGACCCTCATGATCCAATCAGTTCCTAAGGTTCCCCACCTCTAAACACTGCTTCATATGGGGACTTAGCCTTCAATCTGTGAGCCTTTGGGACACATTCCACCTTATACATTGTGCATTTCCACCCTTTTGACCATACAGGAATCTTCATTCATTAAATATTTATAGACCCCCTATTGCTAGATCCTGGAGATAAAGTGACAAATTGAACCACTGCATTTTTATTCCATCAGTGTTGAGTTTCTTTTAGACCAATATAGGAGCAGGATTGTAAGTATGACTACATAATCTAAAGTAAATAAGAAAAAGGCATGAATCATGGGTGTGAAAATGATTAGAAACTTGAAGTTCTTGTAGGATGAAGGAATGACATAGACCCGAATGGATAGAATCTGGAGGTGGACTGCAGGTGGGATCCTTCATATCAAGGTCTGATTATGAAATTATTATAATGATATGACCACAGTTGAGGAAGTGAAATGTGAAAAAGAATTTACTGAAAACAAAGAGGTCAAGGAATAAAGAGATCAAGTTCTAGAAACACTGTTCATGTAGATACTAAATATGCTTTAACTTAGGCAAGTTGAGTTAGTCTGAAGGTTCTAGAACTCTTGTTGACAACCTTGAACCAGGTCCATAATACCTGAATTCCTAGTGATGGCTTTGGAAATAACCATATGTCCAGAAACTATGAGCAACAGTATAGAAAGTGCTATTAGGTTAGTTAATATACCTGTAAGAAAAAGGCAAATGGTGCTCCTTGAGCCTATTAAAGGAGTGCCTGAAATTGTTGCCATTGAAATTCATATCTCTTACAGATAAAGACCTTCTACCTCCTCTGGCCTTGCTAAAAAATACATGTGTGACCTAACATTGGGAAGCAACTATAGGAACGCCAGCCTTCAAAGGACACTAGGTCATTACTTAACAGATTAACTGGTCGTCACCTTGTCCAGAGAAAGCCTCAGAGGTAGCTGGAAAGGCACTGGGGAGAATGTGAGTAAGCTAGCTAGGAAGGGCAGCTGAGCTTCAGGGAGCCCTGATGACCTCACATACAGAGTGGAAGGGAGCAACAGAAAAAAGCAAAGCACAGCAGTGAACACATGGCTATCGTAAAGTGGAGATACCATCTCTGCTTGGAGTAGAAAGTTTAAAACAAATGGTGCGCGTCAACTACCTAGCACGTCTTGGTGGTTGGTATGTAAATAATCACTGTCTTCCTCACTTGCTCTTCTTCTATGGAATATTTGTATTCTAAACTGATTTGAGCACAGTAATACACACAAATGCACACACATTCTTTACTCTGAAAGCTGTAGACAAGAGAATCCATAATGTTCCATTTCTTGTTTGACCATTCTTTTAGCTTCTATATGAAAACTTTTTTCTACAAGTAAAATCTTTCAACAACATCTTGAATCAAAGAAGCTATGCACAAATATAAAATAACATAGATTTAATGAGTACACAGTTGTAAAATAGAATAAACTAATCTATGATAGAAAAATATCAGAACAAATGCTACTTGGGGTTGTGGGATATGATGAATGGAAAGAATATAATCTAGATGATGGGTAATATGATGGTCATATTCTGTATCTTGACCGGAGTTGGATTGCAAAACTGTCAATGCACATTTGATATTTATATTTCATTGTATGTGAGTTTAAAAATGTAAACAAATATTAACCTGTAATTAGCAATATATGTGCTGAAGTATTTGGGAGGAAGCTAGTGTTGGTATTTTATTTTAAAATGCATTCAGAAAAATGAATTAATAAATGAATAGAAGGGTGTGCAGCTACACGTTAAAACAATTACAACAAAAGTGTATTGGTTAAATCTAGATGGTGGCTATGTCATTATTTAACAGATTAACTGGTCTTCAGTATCTAATATAAAGTTTCATCTTTACTGAATATTTTTCAAATAACATATTAGGAAAAAAATGAAGATGTTTTCTCACTTGTCCTTTGCCTATTTATGTCTCAGGTATTGATGAACATGCTGAAATGCTTTGTTTGCGATCCTTACCGATGAACATTTCAGACTCCACTTCATCTAAGGGTGAAGCAAACTCACCTCCTCAGTAGGAGAACATATGTTCAGCCCTTAGGTAGTGCGTGTGAAAAAGCCTTTAATATTGCAGTGCTTCTCGTCACCACGCTGTCGTTGTCACCTGTCAGCTCTACATCCCAGGTGCTCAGCAAACTGTCATTCCCAGAGCTCTCTTACTCAGGGCACAAAGACCTATACAGCTGACCTCACATAAATGTTATAGAAACCTGCCTTCCATGAAAAGAAGGAGGAAACTAATATGTTCTAACCTGATGACTAATATTTTAGTCCCTCAGGTGGCCAGATTTCTCGTTTTCTTCAAATGCATAATTTTTGATAAATAAAGAAAAAGCCCTCCCTTGACCCAGTTTGTGGACCAAGGAGTCTTGGCTTTCAACTATGAAAAGTTTCCCATGTGATAATCTCAATTTCCAAAAGATACTTTTTAATAGAGTCACTCTATTTTAAATTAATTAATTTTAATTGACATAATATTTGTGCATATTTATAAAGTACACTGTGATATTTTGATTCACATGTACATTGTATAATAATCATCTCAGGAAGAAATGAGGCTTGACACCAGGGTGGAATTCCTCCCCCATCCCTCCTTGAAGTCTAATGTGCACTCAACCTGTCTTGTGTTCCTTCTTATCTCTCCTGATCTCTTCTGGAGTGCTGTAGGACTCAGTTTTGGGAACTCTTCCTTTTCTTATTCACACTTAAAATTATAGCATATCGTTTCGTAACATCCTAAATGTCACCTCTGTGCTAAAGACCAAAATACATATTTTCAGGCTCCTGATTTCCAGGCACGTATGCTCAACAGTCTATTAAGTCCTGGTGCATGTCTGAGAGACACCTGAAGCCTAATGTGTTGAAACTTAAGCTCCTAATCTTTCCTCCAAAATCTGCTTCTCCCAAGGTCTCCTCTCTATTTGCATTCATAGCAATTCCGACCTTGCAAATGCTCAGGCAAAAAGCCTTTTGAGTCTTCCTTGGCTCTTTCATTTTGCACATCAATCTGTCAACCAGTCCTGATGAATTCACCCTCTAAATATATCTAGACCCCACCGCTGCTCACAAGCTGCACGACAGCCTTGGCCTGAGTTCTCCTTGCTTCCCACGTGAACTATCGCAGACTCCCAGACCGACCTCCCCACTTCCACCCTGTCCCCTTTCATCTATGGAAGACCTGACAACTGGAATGATCTTGTTAAATGTGAGTCAAAGTGTTTCATACTTCTGCTTAAAGTCCTTCAGTGGAAATTAAATTTTAAAATCATCAAAAGAGCCTATAGGGTCCAACACCATCGGGTCCTTGTTCCCACCTAATCCCGCATGAATCTTCCCCTCTCTCTCTCAGCTCCACCTCTTGGGGCCTTGTGGCTGTGAACCTTCATGTTAGGTGCCTTCCCTGCACCCCAGCTCTCTGATCTGCCTGGCCCTCTTTATGCAGAGGTTTGCTCCTCGCTCTCCAGGTCTCTGCTGAAATGCCAGTGCAGCAGTTAGTTCTTCTCTGGATGCTACTTCACATTGCATGCCTTCCCTCTTCTGAACTGCACATGTCTACTCTCTTTTTGCTTGGTTTTTCTCTATAGTATTCATCACTACCTAACATATCAGGCATTCTTTGTGTGCAAGTGTGTGTGTATGTGTTGTGCATTTTCTGCCTCTACTGTCACATTAGAATTCATGGTTTATGAGGTTGGAATTGTCTGTTTATTCCCTGCTGACCCCTAGACCCTAGAAAGATAGAAAGAGAGTACAAATATGTGTGTGTGTGTGTGTGTGTGTGTGTGTACATTTTAAATGAATAGATTATGAACTTTACAAATATTGCATCATTTAAGTTAATCAAGAATACTAAAGAGTAGCCTTTAAGATCTCAAAGAGCTCTTTGCTTCAGCCCAGTCAAATCTATTATAGCAAATGAATGAGAGGACTGAATTCATTTCAGTTTGAATGAGAGGAGAAAAGCCAAGGGAAAGAAGGATATTCACACACATACCCTAATTCATATATTTTTTTCTATATGTTGTTGATACCATGGAAAGCAATTTATCTGTCCAAGGAAGTGTCTAGCTTCTCTTCCCCTTGACTCTCATCTCAGATGGTCATATGCAGTTCTGCATTCTCCAGGTAACCTGCTTACCTTCATCACTGTTAAAATATGACTTAGGCCGCATGGCGGTCAGAACCTTCTGTAAATATCAGTGGCCTTCCGTGGATGGAGATAGCTCCCAGCAGTGGGCCCCTCTGTTGGGCAGATGCTGTTGGGCAATGGAAGGGAGTCCTGTGACAGTAGTCACACTGCATACTTGTCATGACCCCCATATGAAGCCCTTCATTTGCAACAAGCACAGTGCTGAAGCCTGCTTGCAGTGTTTTCAAAGGGGTCTTTTGTTACTCTCCAATACCCCAAAAGCGCCATCTGTGAAGGCTGGGTCACAGGTGAACACCACCCTGTTCTAGTTGGGCAGAGAAACAGGGTGCTCCCCAAACGGGAATGATAGAGCGCCAACAAGTTCTCGAGTTCCAGGGATGAATGAACAGAAGAGAGTTTTGACTACTGTGCTTGCCGGGTTTATACAGGATTCATTCCAGGGCAGAAGGTCTGTTTAACTCCTAAGAGATCGTGTCACATGTCACCTGTCTTCATACATTGCAACTTCTGAAAGACAACAAGTTAAGTAGTCAGGCTACATGGATGATACCTAATGTGGTGAACTTTTCCCCACGTATTTATACATAAATCTACCTAACTAGACTACCCTAAATAAATGAGCATAAATACAATGTGACATTCAGAATAGACATTTTAAGGTTGAATTGATCTTGGTCAAATATAACCATTCAAATAATTTCCTCTAAATTTCGATTTCCATGACTTTATATATACCAAAGGCACCCCAAAGTCTACCTGTGACCATGACATAAATCTTACCGAAGTAGGAAGGAATAACAGGATCATAGAAGGAATGATCTGGGAAATTCAGAATTAAAGAAAACCTACACAGTCCTGTCCATACCATTCTAAACATAGCTGAGGATAGAGACCAACGATGCTAAGAAATTTGTCCTAAAACACAAAGCAATGCAAAGAAGAACAAGTTCTAAAACCCAGGACTTTGATTCCCAATTCCCTGTTTTTCTTCTCAAATCCCATTAGAAGTTATCATGTCCATAAAGATGCTGGGTAAGCCCTCAGCCAGTCAGTACACTCACCCATCCATCCACCTTTGAAGACTCACAAAATACTGTCCCAATCTGAGATGTGGTCCAAGGCAATTAAAATTAAGATGTGGTGTACACCTTACAAAAGAAGAGGCAGCGTGTGGTCCCTGAAGGAGCAAGCACCATGTCACTCGCTGGGGTCCAAGATTTCCTTTAACCAGTCACTTCCCGTGGGTATGAGCCACATCGGTCACTTGGGTGCCAACATACAGGAAACTGAACTAGGGGCAATGGTTCTGAATGTTAGGGTCAGAGTCTACTCCCAGGGGAGCCTGCCTCTGCCTTAGACTTCCAGGACAGCCCATCCTATCTAAACTTGCCCTTTCACACTGTCACCTGCAGGGGCAGTAAAGGGTCTGCAGACTGAGTTTGGTCTACAGAAATGCTGACCAGCACAATGTCAGAAAAATGTAAAAAGGGCATGAGAAGCACCAGGTCCTCCATTAACTTCCCTCTGGCTACTTCACATGTCTGTCCTATCAGAGTGGCCCTCACAGGCACTGTGGCTTCTGTGCACAGCCCAGAAGGTGAGAATGTGACAGGGAACTCTGGGTTAGAATCCCAATCTCTCAAGTGCTACCTCTGTGACCTTGGGCAAGTTCTCATCTATCTTCTCTCTGGCTCAGTTTCCTCATGAATAATGCAGGGACGATGTTGATGGTACATACCTCTTTGTCTTGTTATAAGCACATGTGACATGAAGCAGCAAGAATGTTCATGGGTCGGGCATGGTGGCTTATGCCAGCTTGGAGGCTGAGGCAGGAGGATCGCAAGTTCAAAGCCAGCCTCAGCAAAAGCGAGGCACTGAGCAACTCAGTGAGACCCTGTCCATAAATAAAATACAAAATAGGACTGGGGATGAGGCTCAGTAGTGAGTGCCCCTGAGTTCAATCCCGGTACTGCCTGCATGCCCTGCCCCCAAAAAAGAATGTTCTTGGGTATGTTAACATCTATTGAGCTTCTTGCATGCCAGACATGCCATTAGCCAATTTGCAAGCATGATCTCATTAATCTCATCACTCCCTTATACACATGAAGAAAATGAAGCTTAAAATATGTGTTATTTTAGAGATAAGGATGTGGCTTAAGAGTAGACTACTTCCTAGCATAGACTAGAAATGGAAATGCTAGAGATGAGTTTGATTCCCTTCTCTGGGGGGGGGGGGGGGCTTTTGTTTGACAAATTTTTCCCAATTTCCAAATTAAAGTTGGGTTTGGCCCCGGAGTATTGGGACTTCAGAGCCCCCTTTTTTTTTTTTTTTTTTTGGAACCAGGGATTGAACTCAGGGGCACTCAACCACTGAGCCACATCCCCAGCCCTATTTTGTATTTTATTTAGAGACAGGGTCTCACTGAGTTGCTTAGGGCCTCACTAAGTTGCTGATACTGACTTTGAACCTGCGATCCTCCTGCCTCAGCCTCCGGAGTCGCGGGATTACAGGCGGGCGCCACTTCTCCCAGCCCCATTCTTAATTAACAAGAAATGTGAACACTGAGTTGATTTTGCTTAAAAGCACATTTTCACAGCACTGTTGGTCAATCATTCTCTATTTCCTAGATATCTGAATTTGATTTTCCAATGTTTCTTTATGATAAGCAATAGCTGCGTTTTTATCTGAGCCATCCTGCAAAGCTATTATTTTTCTCTCACCTTTTGCTCCATTTGCAACAGCTGATAACCAAAAACATCCATCTGACTCTCAAAAGCCATCATTGTTTCTGCATGACTTCCCTCCCTCAGAACTACCCAGGTAATGGGGAAATATGTGCACTTGAGTGTAAGGAACACATCAAGGCACAATATTTTCATTACGGTCTTCAGATAATTTATAAAGCTTTCTTCCGTGTATCAACTAGCTCTTCTACAAGTCAAATAAATAAAGACCCAAGGAAACAATCAGATTGATTCATACAGAATTTGAGTCCAATAGCAGACAGACATCTTGCTAAGGAAAATTGTTGTTAAGCAAAAGCCGAGGTTTTCCCTTGCCTGAAGGAATGCAGGAAATTTTGAAATATGATAAATAGTCCAACCTGAACCTAAAGCCTCTCATTCTCTACTTCATAATGTTCTGATTTACAAATTATTTTTTAGCTCAGAAATTTTGTGTTCTCATTATTTATTTTAAAAAATTTAGAACTGTCCTTACAATCTACTATATTTTAAAAATCTTGAATTTATATAAATTAAGTGAAACATTTACCAGCTTTTGCATCTAAATAATAGCTTTCTATCCAGAAGGAAAAGCATTCCCTATTTTAGTCATAGACTTGAACATTGATAAATCAGAGTTTCTCACATTGTATGTTCTTTTTTTTTTTTTCAATCAACTAGACTTTTATTTTTGATGGTATAGGAATCAAATACAGGGCT